>JAJOZX010005398.1:120000-287500 GCA_023014485.1 Bathynomus jamesi | reverse complement strand
CTGTGTTCGTAATCGTGTATTGTGTATGTCCTCCGTGGTGGCGGAGGGGACCTACAATTTTACGTGGGTTCCGAACCACAAGAACATAAGAAACTTATTTAAAAACTGCCGGTAAATTGGCAACGACCAATTTTTACGAAACTAAATAATTATCAATTTAAAATAATTAATTATCGGTTTAAAACTAAAGATAGAATCTCTCGGTCCAGAGGAGCAAGTCATAATAGACTACTATCCACAAATATGTTACACTCTATATCTATTATATAACGGACATGCAAATATATCAGATCCAAAGAATCCAGTCAATTTCATTACGGTATCCATCAAGTCACGGTCCATATCGATTGCGACCAAGTCAAAATTTACAACCATATACATTATCAATTTAAAAATAATTAATTATCGATTTAAAACTAAAGATAGAATCTCTCGATCCAGAGAATCAAGTTATAATAGACTACTATCCACAAATATGTTACACTCTATATCTATTATATAACGGACATGCAAATATATCAGATCTAAAGAATCCAGTCAATTTCATTACGGTATCCATCAAGTCACGGTTCATATCGATTGCGGACCAAGTCAAATTTACAACCATATACATTACAATATATACACTTACGAGGAAAAGTGTAGGTGTGGCTGTAAAGACTGTACAGTAATGTAGAAATGTGTGTGCACCCATTATGGGTCTCCCATTTAAAGGTGTTTGTGGGGCAAGTGAAGATCATGAGTTTTTCAATACCTCACATCCCTCATATATTTATATATATATATTTATATATATATTTATTTATTTATATATATATATATATATATATATTTATTTATATATATATTATATTTATTTATATATTATTTATGTTTGTTTTTATATAAACAATAAGTTTTTTGTTTTAGGTTTCGAAGATGCTGATGAACCGGAAATACGACTCGTTGGCGATTCCATTGTTCGAGGGCAGGTCGAGGAATTCTGTGGGAGGAACCCTCGTCGTAGGCGCCGTTACTGCTACCCTGGTGCAAGGGTGGAGGATATAACTAATAGTATTGACCATTTAACAGACGGTACCGCCGAGGACACAACGTATGCTATTCATGTCGGTACTAATAACGTTTTAAATTCTAAATCGGAAGAACTGCTGGCTAGTTCAGGGACTTACTAGAGCGACTAAAGGAAAAACTAATAAGATTGTTTTAACAGGTATACTTCCCCAAATTATCCAACGTAGCGATTTCTACCGCAAGGCGACCTATATCACCAATAACCTAAAGTCTCTTTGCAAACAGGAAGGAGTGCATTTTGCGCATTTTTGAACAATTTCTGCGTCAATTGGGAAAACGTAATGTGGATCTCCAACGCAAAACTAATGTGGGAATCGTTTGAAACAGTATTTAGGACTATAAATGAGGAATGTGTACCGTACAAAATTAAGCGTCCGAAAGTAAACAACAAGACTTTGTGGTTTACTTCTGAGTAGGAGACATTATAAAGAGCAGAGATAGGGCTTATAGGCTACATAAGTGCGATAAAGACGATTTGTGGTTACGAAACAACTACATATCTCTAAGGCGTGAAGCGAAAAGTGTAATAAAAAAATCCAAGCTCGAATTTGAAATCTCCATAGCTCGTGACGGTAAAGAAAACCCCAAGCGATTCTTTCAATACGTCAACAATAGAAATCCTGTAAAAAGTGTCTTGGGGCCGTTGAAAAATGTTAACGGAGATCTAATTTCTGAAAACAAGGAAATGGCTACCTTGCTAAACGAATTTTTTGTCAGTTTTTACTATAGAAGATGTAACGAATATCCCCCGGTCATAGACATAATACCTTTTGATAATGGTAATATTTTGGATAATATTGTGGTTAGTGAAGGGGAGGTAATGCGCAATATTGATAAAATGAAAATGCGTAAATCACCGGGGCCGGATTCCATATATCCCATACAACTAAAAGAATTAAAAGATAGCATTGTTGTGCCGCTAACAACGATTTTTAATGCGTCTATTTCTGAGGGGTGCATACCAGATAATTTCAAGTTAGCAAATGTAACACCTATAGGCCAATCAGTTTAACGTCTGTTGTAGGTAAGCTACTGGAATCAATAATTAGGGAACGTATAGTCGAACACTTAGAATTGCATAACTTATAAATACGCAGCACGGTTTTAGGCGAAACAAATCTTGCTCAACTAATCTTTTAGAATTTTTTTCACTTCGTGGTTGACGTTTACGATAGTCATCGGGCGGTTGATATACTGTATTTAGATTTTCAAAAAGCGTTTGACACCGTACCGCACAAAAGACTCATTGGAAAAACTAAGGGTCATGGAATCGGGGGTGTAGCAATAAGTTGGAAAGAAGAGTGGTTGCGAGGTAGGAAACAGGGTGGTCGTTGATGGAGCGGAGTCGTGTTGGGCTAATGTAGCGAGTGGCGTTCCTCAGGGTTCTGTATTGGGCCCCTTGCTTTCTCTTATATATATTAACGATTTAGGTGTCGGCCTTGTCAGTACAGTTTCAAAGTTTGCGGATGACACGAAGCTGGGTGGTAGGGCGATTAATGACGAAGATAGAGGTAAAATCTTAGAAGATCTGAATAAAATCGTTGATTGGTCAATCACATGACATATGAGATTTAACGTCGATAAGTGCAAAATTTTTCATATAGGTTCGCGTAACGGTAATTTTGCATATAGTATGTCAGGGAAGGAGTTAACAAGCAGAGAGCAGGAAAAAGATTTAGGAGTTATAGTCACTGGTGATTTAAAAGTAGCGAAACAAAGTGCAGCAGCAGTCAATAAAGCGAACAAAGTGTTAGGTTTTATCGCTCGGAATTTTGAGTACAAATCGCGTGATATTATAGTTCCTCTTTATAAATCATTAGTTAGACCCCATTTGGAGTACGCGATCCAATTTTGGAATCCACATATGCAAAAAGATATAAACAAACTCGAAGGAGTTCAAAGACGAGCAACTAAGATGATTCCGTCGCTTAGGTCAAAGTCGTACGAGGATAGGCTTAAAGAGTTAAAATTGACTACACTCGAGACTAGAAGGCTAAGGGATGATCTAATCCAGGTTTTCAAAATTATGAATGGGTTCGATAATGTAAATAGAGGTAGCTTTTTCGAAATATCTCAATATAATAGGACTAGAAATAACGGGTGTAAGTTCACAAGTAAAAGGTTCGAGACAGCAGTTGCCAAAAACTTTTTTACGCATAGAATAGTAAATAGCTGTAATAGTTTGCCGGTAGAAGTAATTAGTAGCACGTCCATAAACATGTTTAAAAATCGATTAGACGTATATGTTGATAAATTGGATATAGAAATTTAAGGTAGTAAAAATAAGGCCTTGTGGTTCGGAGCCCGCGTAAAATTTTAGGTCCCCTCCGCCACCACGGAGGACATGCACAATACACAATTACGAACACAGTCATTAATCGCCCTACCACCCAGCTTCGTGTCATCCGCAATCTTTGAAACTGTACTGACTAGGCCGACATCTAAATCGTTAATATAAATAAGAAAAAGCAAGGGGCCCAATACAGAACCCTGAGGAACGCCACTCGCTACATTAGCCCAACACGACTCCGCTCCATCAACGACCACCCTCTGTTTCCTACCTCGCAACCACTCTTCTATCCAATTTATTACTACACCCCTGATTCCATGAGCCTTAGTTTTTTCAATGAGTCTTTTGTGCGATACGGTGTCAAACGCTTTTTGAAAATCTAAATACACTACATCAACCGCCCGATGACTATCGTAAACGTCAACCACGCTTTGAAAAAATTCTAAAAGATTAGTTAAGCAAGATTTGTTTCGCCTAAAACCGTGCTGCGTATTTCTAAGTTATGCAATTCTGAGTGTTCGACTATACGTTCCCTAATTATTGATTCCAGTAGCTTACCTACAACAGACGTTAAACTGATTGGCCTATAATTTCCCGCCGCACCTTTATCGCCTTTCTTGAAGATAGGTGTTACGTTTGCTAACTTGAAATTATCTGGTACGCACCCCTCAGAAATAGACGCATTAAAAATCGTTGTTAGCGGCACAACAATGCTATCTTTTAATTCTTTTAGTTGTATGGGATATATGGAATCCGGCCCCGGTGATTTACGCATTTTCATTTTATCAATATTGCGCATTACCTCCCCTTCACTAACCACAATATTATCCAAAATATTACCATTATCAAAAGGTATTATGTCTATGGCCGGGGGATATTCGTTACATCTTCTATAGTAAAAACTGACATAAAAAATTCGTTTAGCAAGGTAGCCATTTCCTTGTTTTCAGAAATTAGATCTCCGTTAACATTTTTCAACGGCCCCAAGACACTTTTTACAGGATTTCTATTGTTGACGTATTGAAAGAATCGCTTGGGGTTTTCTTTACCGTCACGAGCTATGGAGATTTCAAATTCGAGCTTGGATTTTTTATAACACTTTTCGCTTCACGCCTTAGAGATATGTAGTTGTTTCGTAACCACAAATCGTCTTTATCGCACTTATGTAGCCTATAAGCCCTATCTCTGCTCTTTATAATGTCTCCTACTCTAGAAGTAAACCACAAAGTCTTGTTGTTTACTTTCGCACGCTTAATTTTGTACGGTACACATTCCTCATTTATTGTCCTAAATACTGTTTCAAACGATTCCCACATTAGTTTTGCGTTGGAGATCCCCATTACGTTTTCCCAATTGACGCGTGACAATTTATTTCGAAATTTACAAAAGTCTGCGTGCTGGAAGTTAAGAATTTTAGTCGAGTTAGTTGGTTTCGAGTGATTTACTGAGAGGACAAACTCTACCATATTGTGATCGCTGTTGCTTAATGGTTCTATTACTTGAAGATCAGTAATTAGCCTATCATCCGTAGCTATTACTAAATCTAAAATACTGTCCAACCTCGTAGGTTCCCCAACCTTTTGAATAAGAAAGCTATCCTCGAGAAAATTAACTAAACGATTACCTTCCGCGTCTCCCTGCATTGTATCGTAATTCACGTTGGCGCACTTAAAATCACCCATAACTAAAGCCTGCTCACTACCGATTATTCTCTTTAGTTCACTATATAACGCTTCGTCCGTATCAGCTGTTTGATTGGGGGGCCTATATATAACCGCAACAAGTTTGAAATCGTTCAATTAAATTCTGCTATAGTCGAATCTATCGGTTCTGGAATTGTGTGCTTTACTTCTATAACGTTCGCAATATTATCTTTGATATACAACATAACACCGCCTCCTCGCCTACCTATTCTGTTTTTAAGAAAGTCTATAACCTCTAGTTTGATACTCCCCTACAAAGTCACGTGTTTCAGTGCTAAGCCACGATTCATTTATCGCAATTAAATCAGTCTTTACAAGCAATTAGAGAAAAAAATTCGTTCATTTTATTTCGTAGGCTACGAGCATTTAAGGATAGAACCTTCAAATTGTTTGTAATTGCGACACCTGCGCGAGCGCAGGGGAAATTTGTGGAATTTACACTGGGACCGTTCGAGTTACGGCAGCCTGAAAAGAAGAGACAGTATTATGAAATAGTCTTCCTAAACGCGCAGCTCCAACGTCATTAAGATGAAGTCCATCTCCGAGGAACAAGTCCCTCCTGCCTTAGAAACTGTTCCAAAAATTTACAAAATGCACTCCTTCCTGTTGGCAAAGAGACTTTAGGTTGTTGTTAATATAGGTCGCCTTGCTGTAGAAATCGTTACGTTGGATAATTCGAGGAAGTATACCTGTTAAAACAATCATATTAATTTTCTCCTTTAGTCGCTCTAGTAAGTCCCTGTACCTAGCCAGCAGTTCTTCCGATCTAGAATTTAAAACGTTATTAGTACCGACATGAATAACATACGTTGTGTCCTCGGCGGTACCGTCTGTAAAATGGTCAACACTATTAGTTATATCTTCCACCCTTGCACCAGGGTAGCAGTAACGGCGCCTACGACGAGGGTTTTTCCCACAGAATTCCTCGAGCTGCCCTCGAACAATGGAATCGCCAACGAGTCGTATTTCCGGTTCATCAGCATCTTCGAAACCTAAAACAGAAAACTTATTGCTTGTTATTAGGGTAGACAAGTCTTTGGTTTTCTCAATGGGGCTCCATTACGCACTCGAACGAAGTGTTGGGAACTAGGGGAAGAGAGAGAGCTATTAGTACTATTTATATTATTAGTAGAAACTGAGGCAGGAGGGGTCTTAATTGGAGTCTCAAGGGATTCTAATTTTGCCGTCAGGAGCATCACGTTTTCTTCAAGCCTCACCCCGGCCTCCTTCTCACGTTCTAACTCGTTCCTCAGCACTTCCATGCTTGAGCACCACCTGGAAACTAACTGTTCATTATTATTAGCCATTGTAAACGCGTAAGCGGCAAATTTCTCTTCACAGCGACTCTGTCATTAGAAGCGGTGAGTTAGTGAGGTAATGGGGTAGAGAGGTAGTGATGTAGTGGTTAGAGAGGTATTGAATTAGATGGGTTGTGAGGTCAAGTTTTTCGCTCCACCTTATACGTTTTATTGCCTTCGCAGAGGAACATTTTTAATGTGAAACAGTTTGATCAAAGTTAAAAGACATAATTAGAACTTGAATCTGTACCTTACTAATGGTAATCATAATGAATAGAAAGAGAAGAAAGCGTAGGCTAGATTAATAGCGTTTATTACTTCCCACATTAGGCTAGGTGAGGTTACGCTTGTACAGATATCGAAAGCTATAAAAATTAATTTATGTTAGGTCACTCTCGGCTAGCTATGGGTAGTGTGGTAGTGATGTAGTGAGTAGAGAGGCAGAAAGGTATTGAGTTAGTGTAATGGTGATGTAACGGGGTAGAGAGGAAGTAGTGATGTAGGAAGGTTGTGAGGTACTGGATAGAGAGGTAGTGAGTTAGAGAGGCAATGAGGTCGTGAGAGTTAGACCTGTCAGTGATTAGGTTAGGTTAGGCTATTAGGTGAACTGCATTAAATTGCGGTTAGTTTAGGTTAGTTATGGGTTGTGAGGTACTGTGGTGGAGAGGTATGAGGTACTGTAGTGGAGAGGTAGTGATGTAGGTTACTCTTGGATAGTTATGGCTGATGAGTTAGTGAGGTAATGGGGTAGAGAGGTAGTGATGTAGGAAGGTTGTGAGATATATATATATATATATATATATATATATATATATATATTTTTTTTATATGAATGACGATGAGGTACAGCACCCCATCATTGACATTACGGATGATATATATAATTAGTTTATATAACACGCAACCTTAAATACAATTTCTTAATCTATGCATTTGTTTTTTCCTGTGTTTTCTGTTATTTCTTGTGTTAACATAATTTCAATTGTTAACTTATTTATCACACGTATTTGTAAATATATATATACCTTGAATATAATCTTTGATGTGTCTATTGTTAACTTATTTATTACACATATTTGTAAATATATATGACTTGAATATTTCGTTTATTAAATAAATCGTGTTTCAATTAGCGTTACCTGGGATTCCCTGCGTGGTCAGTTGATTGCAGTAAGCCCTTGAGCTCAGACGTGTAGAAGAAAATGGCTACCTTTAATATTGCTTGTTCAACGTTTATGAAATGGGATTCACCAAAGTGTCAAGATGTGGTGGATACCGAAAAACTTCCTATTCCTCCCTCCTTTGCCACTTTTAAAACCACATTGGATCGTGCGAAGGAAAAAGATGTACAAATACTCTATGGTTATTCTATGGTTATTCTATGGTTATTCTGACGATGTATTGAAGTATGCTATAGACCTAAGCTTTATATAAAGTCTCACATATACCGTGAAGTAAAAGAAACGACGAGTGCAGAAGAGAAGCAGCAGATATGGATAGTGAGCCTTGTGGATGAGTGGTGTGATAAACGGTATTATATCATGCTACACCATGTCGAGTACACGTACACTTCGGTTAAAAATGTGAATCGTCATCATGGACAATCTTAAGTATTTTTACCACTATATTAATGTATATCATGATGAGGTTCGTAGTGAGGTTGTTGCTAGTGCCCTGCGTAAGTTTTTAGCAGACTGTAGAGACGAGTATCGTCTGTTAAATAAAAAGAAAAAATATGGGCATATGTTCCTCTCAAATAGTGCGCCAGAGTGTGAAGATGTTTAGTTTGTGGAAATGGTGAGTGGTAAAAAAATAAAACTGCCTATAACGAGCAGTTGTCGTAACGACTTAGAAGATTATTTCAATTACGCTATGTTGAGTGAAGATGAGTTCACGATTGAAAAGCTCGGGTCGGTAGAAATAAACCCTCGATTAGAAAGGGGTGTTTATAAACTTGTGTTTAATAATGTGGCTAACGATTAACTCTTTGTGCGTGTTTTTATTGTATTCTAGCCGTATTTAAAGATAACTTACCAACCGGATGTAAAGTGGGAACAAAAATAGTACTGAACGATATGAAGGCCCTTCATATCGAATACAGGTTTCCCTATACTTTAAGCGGTGAAATATTATTAAACCGCGTATACTGCGTAATGCAGAGCAATAATGATGTAATTGTAGACTCGAATAAGTGCGAGTTTAGTATTCTGAAAAAAAAAGTGAAAGGTATTTATATATTTAACATATTTGTGTGTGTGTGTGTGTATTTCTGCTATATTGATGGCTATACGATTTCTTATTTTGCGCGGTAGAAGATAAAGTGTATGTATTTATTTAACATAATTGTGTGTGTGTATATTTCTGCTATATTGATGGTTATATTATTTCTTATTTTTTATGTTGCGCGGTAGAAGATAAACTGTATGTATTTATTTATTTAGTTGTGTGTATATATTTCTGCTATGTTGATGGTTATATTATTTCTTATTTTTTATTTTTGTATTTTGATCATTCCAATGTATATTTATTTTCTATATATCTCCATAATTGTGTGTATGTATATATATATTTCTCCTGTACTGTGATATTGACGGATATTTTTTTGATTATATGCATATTCCTCGTTCACATTTCTTCAACTATTATTATTTTTAATTGATCATTCAAATGTATATTTATTTTCTATATATTTATAATAAACAGAATGATGTAATGTTTTATTTAATTCTTTTGGTTGTAAACAATTATACCAAATGGTTGGTTACGCCTTCTAAACCTACTAGCGGAATTCTAAGCCAACTTTTAAGAATCAAGTAAATAACTGGTACAATCTGGCCAACCTAATAATGTATACCTGAACAATTAAAATGAAAAGGGTATCTGGTAACTCTCCATAATAATGTATACCTGAACAGTTAAAATAAAAAGTGGTATCTGACAACTCAACCTGAACAAGCCATTTACGCCTAAAAAAGTGAATCCTGCTACTACCTGGGGATATCTCTACCCCTGCGTACTCAGTTGAGCGGTGCAAGCTGTGGATTTCAGGTGTGTATTCTCTCGCGTAGAAGAAAAATAGTGTGTCGGACACAATGTGGAAGGTGTACACTGCGTACACGAGATAAGTGTACGCATGGTGTGAATGAACTCTGAAGCTGTTCTTTTTTTGTCATTACACTTTTGCATCTTTCACAACAATTTTGGAGTCTCTGTGTTGTCAGACACAATGTAGGTGTACATGAGGGAGATACAAGGACAAGAAGTGCCTCAATAAGCATTGCAATCCGTACCGAGGCTGTATCAGTGGTTACGGTTCCATGGAAAAAATTCCTACATCGCAAGGTTCGGCCTATCCATTTTCTTGAACTAGTCCACAGAGCAGATGTTTACATCTTCTGAAGGCCGCATGTTCCACGCGCCACAGATCTTATAGACAATGTACGTCCTGTATATGAGCTTGAATTATCTCGATGAAACTATGATGTGAAAGAGCTAGCAATCATTCCCTGCCGAGGTGTATTTCTGATTCCATGTTAAACTGTAGGTCTAATGCGGGTGAAAAGCTTGATCTTTGTCAAAATGAGCAATTCGGTGGGTTGATGTGAAAGAGATGACAATCATTCCCTGCCGAGGTGTATTTCTGATTCCATGTTAAACTGTAGGTCTAATGCGGGTGAAAAGCTTGATCTTTGTCAAAATGAGCAATTCGGTGGGTTGATGTGAAAGAGATGGCAATCATTCCCTGCCGAGGTGTATTTCTGATTCCATGTTAAACTGTAGGTCTAATGTGGGTGAAAAGCTTAATCTTTGTCAAAATGAGCAATTCGGTGGGTTGATGTGAAAGAGTGAGCAATCATTCCCTGCCGAGGTGTATTTCTGATTCCATGTTAAACTGTAAGTCTAATGCGGGTGAAAAGCTTAATCTTTGTCAAAATGAGCAATTCGGTGGGTTGATGTGAAAGAGTGAGCAATCATTCCCTGCTGAGGTGTATTTCTGATTCCATGTTAAACTGTAGGTCTAATGCGGGTGAAAAGCTTAATCTTTGTCAAAATGAGCAATTGGAAGTGCAATAGTCATCTCGATGAATACGTTGGAGCGCCCTTTGAGAAGCATTCTCAACGCCTCGTACGACGGCTCCGTGACGGTCATTGCGCGTATTCAGGCGAGAAACCAGTGCCATTAACTGTGTGCTTGAAACGACCTGCAGGCATGCAAACAAGCGCAACGTTATTTATTTAAATCTTGAGGAGATGCATACAATCTTCGTGGTGCTTGAGAGGTGGGCTGAGGACCATTATAAAATACCAGCTGACGTAGATACAATAAGAGATGTGATTAGTGACGCCTCCTCATATGCCATTGTTTCAGCGCCGGCCTTAGGATATTTCTGGCCCTGTGCAGAGTATACACAAGTCAAATTGTTTTTCATTGCTAATCATTTTATTTTAGTAGATTGTTAACAAGTACAACAAGTAAAATTTAACTATACAAGTGCACCTCTAACAGAATACCAACAGACCAACAGCCTTTACTATTATTACTACTTATTACTTTATTATTATCAAATATTTAAACTATCATAAGAGGTTTCAACCAGCGCCGGCCTTAGGATATTTAATTAGGAATAGGATAATTCAATTTAATTAGGATAAAAAAATAAATTACATTAATTTACACCAATTTTGGCACTCTGACGTCGATGGTAAATTTCTGTGAAATTTTCGGGGCCCCCTAAGTTGCGGGCCCTGTGCGACCGCACGGTTCGCACACCCCTAAGGCCGGCACTGATTGTTTGCACATTGAGTATAAATAATGAACAATCATGCATTGATATACGAGAGATGTGGAAATGGTCAGTTGATGACGATCTTGTTCCTACGCGGAACCGTTTCATCCTCGACAGAATTTTTGAAACTGTCGGATTACGCAGGTTGAAACCTATATTAGACGCGCGTGATAGGGTTATGCTTTATTTTGATACGGTCCTCGAATACGCATACGCTGCTCTGTTCGATGGGTTTACCGAGTATAGGGTTAAACAAGGTGAGAATGGTCTAGAGGTTGATGATTATTTAATAAGTTTAGACTCTTCGAAATATCCCGAGCTTTGGTACAAAACGCTTGAGAGGTACAGAGCTGAGCTCGCCTACACCGTTCACCCTGAAGAGCTACTTCTTTATATAATGATCATCTGTTGTAGCTCAACATCCTCAACAATAGGAATCAACCCACACGCAAACCCTTGCAACACAACCAACAACACACCTCCCCAGACATTACCTTCTGCTCACCATCCCTACACACACGCACAACATGGCAGACATCACACCACCTCCCCTCCGATCACCTCCCAATACTAATCACCTATCAACACATACATCCCATCCACACCTCCTTCAAACAAACATACACGAACTACAAACATGCAAACTGGCCTTCATTTACAGGATACATTGAAAACGAGCTTCAGGAATTCTCCACTACTACTTTCCCCTCTAGAGACAAGGCTACCACCCACATAAACAACTTTATCACTCGCGCTAGCAAACAATTCATTCCACAAGGACACAGGAAACACTTCAACCCAAATTTCTCCCCACAAATACACAATCTAATCAAACAAAGAAACTCATTACGTCAGAAACACAGTCCCACTGCAAAAGACATTGACCTCATACACCACCTTAACACTGACATCACAAATCTAATTAACACTAAACAGTCAGAAAACGGAATCCTATTTAACTACACTCAATCACAAGACCAACAGCACCCAACTCTGGAAAACCTTGAAAAAAATCCACACTTCACATACTAACCCACCCCACACACACGAAGCTCTCCTTTCCAACTGTAACCAAATTCCATCCCCACAAAAACACTGCAACCTACTCATGCACCACTACTCAAAAATTAGCCATAAAATCACTGTTCCCAATAATAGAAAAATCCTCAAAAACATACGGAAACTTTTGGCTGACCAACAACAACCACATCCATTTACACCCCAAGGCACAGCTGCAGCCATAAAATCCCTTAAAAACTCTCATGCCGAAGGCCCAGACCACATTTCAAACATACATCTCAAACACCTTGGTCCAATTGCTCTTGCAGCCCTCACAAACATATTCAATTACTCCTGCTTCCATTTACCCTCCCCTGGACACACTCTCCGTCTGAATACCCCCCCTACCTGCTTCATACCGGCCAATCTCCCTTCTCTCAACCATTTCCAAAGTCCTCGAAAAACTGATACTAAGACGCATACAACCACACATTACACTTTCACAAACCCAACACGGCTTCAGGTCCGCCCACTCCACCACAACGCTTCTCACAAACCTAACCCAACACATCTTAGATGGCTTCAACCAACTATCCCCCCCCCTGCCCGCACAGTCCTTGTTGCCATCGACATCAACAAAGCTTTCGACACTGTCCCACGCCACATTCTTGCACAAAAGATTATTGACCTCTACATCCCCACTAATGACAAGAAATGACTTACCAATTTCATTGCAGGCCGACTTGGCAAAGTCATACACAAACAACACTCATCCAAAACCTACAGACTATACAATGGCGTCCCACAGGGCTCCATACTCTCTCCAACCCTCTTCAACCTTTTCATGCACGACCTCCCACAACCTCTCTCCCCCCATGTCCACGTTTCCTCCTATGCAGGTGATCTGACCATAACAGCACAACACCATAACCGTAACACCACACGCCTGATCCAGCAGTACATTACCAATCTGGAACTCTGGCTGACTAATAATAGGATGTCAGCATCCCTCAAAAATCCTCCATCACCCTCCTAACCTCAGACCGCCACGAATCCCAAGCACACCCGAGAGTCACCCTCATGGGACATCCCCTACCTCTAAACAAAACCCCAACAATCCTTGGCCTCACCCTAGACACCACATGTCCTTTTCCCCTCACATATCAAACATTTGCTCCAAAGCAACAAAAAAACTCAACGCTCTCAGAACACTCACCTCCACAACATTCGGTCAGCAGAAGGAATCCCTTAGTATCCTATACAAACAGTTTGTACGTACTACCCTAACTTACGCTGCCCCCGCCTGGTCCCCGTCCATCTCCCACACAAACCAGAAAAAGATACAGACCACACAAAACAGAGGTCTCAGAAGCATTACTGGCTGCCTCCGAACCACACCCATCCCACATCTACATGCAGATACGAAAATACTCCCCATCGAACACCACATGAACATGACAGGGACTCAATTCTTCTCCAGAGCACTGGCCCCAGACCACCCCTGTCACCATCTCACATTACACAATCCTCCACCCCGCAACAAAAAACGTACTCTTGCTGCTCACTATTCGCAGTTACTGAACAATATCCCCCCTCCTCCCCTAAACATCAACCCCATTAAACATCACACAGAATTTACCCGGAAATACCTACTCGACCAACCACACAACACTGTCCTTCATGATACTCCCCCTGTAGTCCATCAGAGCGAACAAACCCTCTCAAGGAAAACAAGTGTTACTCTGGCCAGGCTCCGTTCAGGCCACCACCCCTCCCTCCAACAATACAGACACAGACTCCACCTAGCTGACACCTCCACCTGTCAAAAATGCTACCTCCACCCTGAGGATACAGAACACCTACTCTTACACTGCCACACTCTCTCTCAACAAAGACACAACTTCAACATTACCTCTCTACGAGACCTATGGACCCGTCCCACGGTGGTCGCGGGATACCTGAGTGCCGCCGGGTTCGCATAAGAGAACCCGGGGGCTACGAAGTATCTGTTGTAGCGAATTAGATTATCTCGGCTACAGCTATGCATTGTAAAGAAGAGATCGCGATTGAAAAGTTTGGGACGTTAAGAAAAAGTCCCCGATTGGAAAGGCATGATTATAAGCTTGTATTCAATGTAACGGTACACGACGACGTTTTTCCCCGTCCACCTTCTATCCCTGCGAGAGTAGATACAAAATATTATTATTATTATTATTGTTATTATTATTATTATTATTATTATTATTATTATAATTAAAAAAGCTATGTTAGACTTTTTTACGTTGTAAAAATTCAGAATAAGGGTATTCTATGCTATTAATTTGTAACTTAGTTTTTTCCTTATACTATATATACACACACACACCACATATATATATATATATATATATATATATATATATATATATTATATATATATATATATATATATAGTGTTTTCTTTTTAGGTTGATAAGGCAATGTTAGTTTAATTACAAATTTTATTGGTCTTTTTATGGTAAGATCAAAGAGGAAAAATGAAATATTTTCTGTTGGTGTCCAAGTAGAAAGAAGGGTTCCTTTCAGTACGCGCCATTTGTTTGCATTTAAAGATAGTTTTTTGCTTTTATATATATATATTTCCCCCCACCCCCGGGCGTATCAGGTCACACCTGTACGAACAATGGACGAAGATAGAAAATAAAATTTGGTGCTTGTACTTCTCTTTTTAAGTATATATATATATATATATATATATATATATATATACAGGGTGGGCAGTAAGTTTCCATACATAGGAAAAATAAACATTTTTTTTATGGACAACCATTTTTATTTATATAATATGCTCTACATGGTTGCCATTGTTTTGAAAACACATTTCAATACGTGTTCCCCACTGTTGATGAACACGCATTAGCACAGTTGACGTTATGCTTGTAATGGCGTTGGTGATACGTTCCTTTAGATGATTTATGTCTCGTATCTTTTCCTGATACACCATGGCCTTCAAGTGCCCCAAAGATAGAAATCAGGGGGGGTGAGATCTGGGGATCTGGGAGGCCACTCCACAGGACCACGCCGACCAATCCAAGCATCCGGAAACTGCTGATCCAAATACCGACGCACGTGAAGACCATAATGAGGTGGAGCTCCATCTTGCTGGAAGTAAACTGGGAAGTTACCTTCCTCGTTTAGCAGGGATGGGAAAATCTCTTCTTGCAACATGTTAAGATACCTTTCGGCATTAAGATTTCCACTGACAAAAAAAAATTGGTCCAATAATTCTGTCACCCCATATCCCGGCCCACACCATCACTTTACCGGCACCTTGCATCTTCGTCGGACTCAGCCAGTTAGGGTTAGCATTACTCCAATAACGTATGTTTTGCCGATTAACCTCTCCATTGACGTAAAAATTTGCTTCATCAGTAAACAAGATCTTACGTCAAACGCATATTCTTAGGGTATCTGAAACATAAAAACAAACGTTTAATTTTTCCTATGTATGGAAACTTACGGCCCACCCTGTATAGTGGAATTTGTCCTTCTAATGATTTCTTCTCTATCTAACTTGAATTTTGCTAACGAAAAAGATTGCTTTCATAATACTATGTTTCGTATTGAAGTAACGGTGCTTTATCTAACAGTCAAAGTGTTAATTTATTATATTTTTTTCTTCTTAAATGAACTTGAAAATTCGCAGAATATTATTTCTAGTTAACTGTGAAAATAAAATTATTATAATATATATATATTATATATATATATATATATATATATATATATAATATATATAATATATAATATATATATATATATATATATATATATATATATATATATATATATATATATATATGTGTGTGTGTGTGTGTGTGTGTGTGTGTATGTGTGTGTGTGTGTGTGCACGAGTTGTTCATTCGTTTATTATATGTATATTTTTTCTACAAATATGATTATACGTTTTGTATATTTTCAAAATAATTAATATTTATACAAGCGCAGATGGGGTGAGAAGTTTGGGGGGAATGAGGGAGGGGGGAGAGGACCGTGTGTTTTGACCTGAAATTGGTTTGTTTCACCTTTCTTCGTAAGGTTCCTTTTCCTTTCGTTTTTCCCACTGTTATTCGTGATTTAGCGTGAATTGCGATATTAATAATAATAATAAAAATAGGAATTAAGTAATAAGGTGATTTATTTTAATTGTGTAAAGAGCGTGTTTAAATTCTAATTATTTATTTAATAAACAGAATTTCTATAAGAAGTCTGACAAAACTATTCAATGTAATTCTTAAAACTTACAATATACCAGAACAGTGGAACAAGATGAAAATAATATCAATTTACAAAATGGATGAATAATATATGAAATAATTTAATAAATATTGCTATCTGGCAACTCAGTCTTCTAGACTGATTAATATATGAATTAATTAAATATATAGCGCAAAGGCAACTCAGCCTTCTATTGGCTGATGAATTAAATACATGGCGCTATCTGGTAACTCAGCCAACTGGCGGATTAGATGTCTATAAAAGAGTGGGAGGCGGACGACGGAGTCATACAAACTCGGCTCCCAGCCGAGCAACGATCTCTGGTCCTTTCTCTTTCTGGCCCTTTGGGTGGTGAGGAAACCCCTTCCTTCCCATAGAGGCCTCTTAGGTTAAGTATGCCCCTTTGGGGGGAATAGCTTGGGGGAGAACTCCGCCTCCAAGTTGCATGCCCCTTGCAATCCCATTTTGGGGTTGGCAACAAAGATCAGCACTCACTCTCTTTTTTTCTTTTTTTGCAACAAAGGCGGGGTGGCACTCTTGCAACAGAAGGGGGTGTGGCACTCTTGCAACATTACGTAATATTTTGCAATTGTATTGCACTCCACCTTTTTTACACTATGCTACTTATATATATATATATATATATATATATATATATATATATATTCCTATTTTCTGTTCCTCCTTGATAATGTGAATATATCAGGAAAGCGCTCGGACTTTGTGTTTCATTTTCCCTGTGGTTGTTTGCTGATTAATAAGGTCACGTGTTATTTTGTGATTTTTAGTGCATATATATATATATATATATATACCGGGTGAACCAAAAGTAGGTGGACAGTAAATGATAACGTTTATTTTGAGAATACATATACAATTATATTTAATTTTTTTGTATACTATAATACAAAATAAATTAAAAAAATTAACTATACCAATACAATACAAAAGCACTGAAAATTTTATCAACGCAGGTGCTCAAATTGCTGTCCATCACAATTTACACAGCTTTGAAGTCTACCTTTCACACTTCGACAAACATTTTTGCACAAGTTTCTTTGTGCATTAATTTCTTGAAATGCATCTCTGATGTAATTTTTTAAATCACCAACACTTCGTGGTTTTCGACTATAAACTTTGTCCTTGAGTACTCCCCAAAAGAAAAAATCCATTGGGGTAAAGTCAGGTGAACGTGCAGGCCATTCAATTGGACCTCTTCGGCCGATCCATTTCTCGGGAAATGTTTCATCAAGATACTCACGGACTGCTCTTGAATAATGTGGAGGGGCCCCATCTTGTTGGAAATAGAGGTCATGTGAATTAGGCTGTTGTTGTAAGTGTGGAACAACTTCATTCATTAGAATTTCGAGATACTTATCACCTGTGACTGTTCCATCAAAAAAATTGGTCCTAAAACACCAGAACTTGAAATACCACCCCAAACAGTGACACCAGGCTGGTTTAGTTGCTGCTCTAATGTTAAATGCATGTTCTCACTATACCAGTAAACACAATTATGTCGGTTAACATGACCTGATAATTTGAAAGAAGCCTCATCGGTCCACACAATGTTATCTAAAATTATTGGATTTCCTTCAATTTCGTTCAGCATGATCTCACTAAATTGCAGCCGCCTGTCTGGGTCATCCTCCAATAAGCCATGAATTAGCCGTGGACGATAAGCTTTCAACCCAATAGATTTCAGAATTCGTATAATAGAGGTTTGTGAAATGTCCAGTTCTGCTGAGGCTCTTCTGGTGGACTTTTTGGGACTGTGAACAAATGCTTCGGCAACAAGTTGCTTATTGTCCTCTGTGCAAACTGTTTTGGGTCGACCAGTTCTTGGGGCATTAAGAATTGAGCCAGTGGCATCAAATTTGTCAAGAATGCGGTAAATGGTTTGTCTCTTTGGGGCTTGAGTACCAAATGTTTCAACCCATTTTGTTCTAACAGTTTCAGTATTTTGAGATTTCCAATACTCTTTTAACACCCATTTTCTGGCATCAGTATTTAGATTATTTGCCATTATGGGTTCTCTGAACTATCTGAAAAGAAAAAAGATTAAATTTAAATAAATTTAGTTATAATATTTAATATAATATAACACAAACACCATAGTTATAATGAACACCATAGTTATAATATAATATAACACAAACCCTATTCAACCTACTGTCCACCTACTTTTGGTTCACCCGGTATATATATATATATATATATATATATATATATATATATATAATATATATATATATATATATGTCAAGTAATTAATAAACAAATGAACAATTACTGTAATTAAATTTAGAAGGTATAAAGTGTGTATATTATGGAGGAGAAATCAATACGAAAGGTTGAAATAACGATTTTCTCTTTACTAACAATTCTTTAAAACAACTAATAAATTGTGAATTAATTTTTAATTCTTCAAAATGAAATGTATTTCCAATGATGACAAAAATTAGTGAAATTCTAAAAGGGGGAAAAAGTAACTTCTCTTCTTTGCAAATCTTCATCACATAATTTACATGTACAGGGTGTTTATAAAGTCCCTATCTATTTCAATGAAAACTTAGCAAAAAGGGTAAAATTCAGTAACAATATAATAGAAGGGATATATTTAATGAATACTTAATCATATGATTCCACATGAGCACCATCAGTAACTCTACAGAGTTCGAATCTGTCAGCAGCATTGCGGAACACATTTTGGACCATGACAGGGGTTATTTTTGTAACTGCTGTTACGATACGAGCACGTAAATCTTGCAGATCTGTAACCCTCGTTTGATAGACGTTTGATTTGATAAAGCCCCATGCAAAGAAATCCAAGGACGTTAGGTCAGGAGATCGAGCCGCCCAGGGCCTGTTGCCTCCACGTCCGATCCACCGATTTGGAAATCGTTCATTTAGGTACTCCCAAACAATGTTTGCGTAATGACAAGGTGCCCCATCTTGTTGAAAGACGACGGTGTTTAAAATGCCATCTGAATGAAGCTGGGACATTTACGCGCTCGTATCGTAACAGCAGTTACAAAAATAACCCCCGTCATGCTCCAAAATGTGTTCCGCAATGCTGCTAACAAGTTCGAACTCTGTAGAGATACTGATGGTGCTCATGTAGAATCATATGATTAAGTATTCATTAAATGTATGCCTTCTATTATACTGTTATTGAATTTTACCCTTTTTGCTACGTTTTCACTGAAATAGATAGGGACTTTATAAACACCCTGTATATAAGCCACCTTCCAAACTACTTCAAATCTTGCCCCTTTTTTTTCCTATTATTTTCATCCTCAACTCACGAATCATTTAAATACAGATTGAAAATTATTTATTTATAAAATGAATATTACATTGTTGCATTTTTGTTGCCGTTACAATAATACAATGCTCAATTGTCAATTGAACTATTTGTTTTATTTTATTTTACCTTTACGTTTTAGGCTTTACTGGACTCTCAGATTAATTAAAGCTAAACTATATCATCTGAAAGGTAGTTATGACTAAGTAATATAAAAATCATGAATAAGAAGTATTAATTAATTTTGTAATGCAGTTATATCGAGTCTTTAAAGTCATTATTACGGATATGATACAAATACAGTACGAAGAACGGATGGTTAAATGCGAGAAATGAGACGAGTGATGAGAAATAAATAAATTCATGCAGTAATGCTGTATATATTTAATCCTAAATTTTAATATCACTATTCCATTATTAAAAGAGGTTTGAACTCGTTTTTAAACGAATTTACATTAGAAATATTTTGCGAGATCTTCTTATTTGCGCGCGTATCTGGGGATAGAAAAGGCGAGTTATTTTTATTTAATAAACCGTAAGATAAAACTTTCGCCCTTAATTTGGTTTAAAATTGCGAAATTGGAGAAGAGAATAAGAGACTTCGTCAAACAACTTGACAGCGTACACTTTTAAAGACATTCAGTCCCTCATCCCGAGTAAAAAAAACGCATAACCCATAAGCCGCTCATTCCACCAATCTTGGAGTAGATCTCCGCAAATTAACAGATACTGTACTCGTTTTTGCTTTCCACGTCATGAAAAACAAAAGATGATTTTAATATGTTTAATCCGTTTAATATGTAATTATTAATATTATATAATCAAATTATTATATAGAAAATAATAATAATAAAAAAAAAATTACGCAACTTTTAGGTCGAGTGTGGGACCCCGTCAGTCATGACGTCTGAAATAGGAGACAAAAATGGTGCCACTGAGTCACGACTTGTTTAACTTAAACAAGTTTTAACGAGTTTAGTGACGTTGAGTCTGGAGGCAATGCAAGGATAACAAAAAATAAAAGGCAACACAATTTATGATTTTAGTGAAGTTTACAAGAAAGAGTACAAATTTGTACCAACATTATTATTACTATCAATTAGGTGTAGTTACCAACCCAACTCTGCAAAAAATGAGTTCGAAAATACACACACACACACACATATGTGTGTCTGGTGTGTGTGTGTGTGTGTGTGTGTGTGTGCACATTTCCGTATAAGCTAGGTACCGACTTTTTCGAATAGAATAGAATAGGATAACCTTTATTAATAATAAAAATAAATAATTACATTTTTCAATTTACAATGACATGAATAATTGTGAAGCTCGACTATTTATTTTATTTAATTTGGCCCTTAAGCTTGAGGCTTTACTGGGCTCTTATTAAAAATAAGCAGCTAGTTATTATTAATAATAATAAATAAATAAATAAGTAAATAAGTATTATTAATAGTTAAAACATGTATTACAATATTAAACAATATTAATGGACAATATTAAACAATATTAGTGGACATTAATCCTAGATTTTTGTTAGTATGCCATTTTTAATTGGGATTTCAACTTGGTTTTAAACAAATTTACATTCGCAATATTTTTTACATCGGCATGCGAGTCATTCCATAGTTTCAATCTAATGAAAATGGGTAGTTTTTGAGATGAAGACAATCTAAATTAAGGTATAACGAGCTTTGATCTATTTCTGGTCTGATACGAGTGGATTTCTTGATGAGTTACAAAATATCTATTTACCCATCGCAAATTAATGATTTTGTTCTTACACTCGTAAATAAAAATAAAATGTGCCAGTTTGGTTATATCGTTGAGCTTTAGTAGGTTTAGCTCTTTAAATAATGCACTAGACTGACTAGAGTGATCAAGGAAATCAGCATCAGATAATAACCTTATTGCTCGATTTTGGATGACAAAGATACCATTTAATGCGTTGTTAGCGGAGTTTCCCCAAACAAGGGTGCAGTATGTTATATAAGGAAGAACAAGAGTATGATAAAGAGTCAATAAAACTTGTTTAGGGACTATATTTCTAAGTTTAAACATCCATATATTTAAAAACCTAATTAACCAAATTGAATTTAACCTAATCTAACCTCAGTACAATCGAACTGAGAAGGGCGTGATAAGCGGCTAAGTGTTTTGGGCGCAACTGAGGGCTCAAAGGGTGTCTTTTATTGGCATTAAATAGTGAAGTACCCGCTAATCTATCCTAACTAATCTAACCAACCTTAACTAACTTAATCTAACTTAATCAGGACCAACATATCTTTTTTCCGACAGTAAAAATGTTTATATATTTCTTTATACTGTATAAATTGCAAAGCTGGGCACAAACCGTTAATCCGTTAATCGTTAATTAACGAAGTTAACTTTTTCGTTAACGATTTAACTTTTAAGTTAACTTTGAAAATCATTATCGGACTAATTAACTTCCGTTACATTTAACTTCCGTTAACTCAAGTCCGTTAACCCAAAAAATTCATAAATAAACGTTTAAAAGTTTATATTATTTTCAGTGCTGAGCAGGTGCGCAATTAATCCGCCACTGTTAATAGTGATGAACGAATTTCCATTTCCGCAGTGCAAAATCAGGCGATATATTTGTTTCCGTCGCCACAATTTGTGTCTTACCAAATATGGTAGTTATTTATGGCATTGGTTTGAGCAAAACATGGTCGACTGTAAAATCAGGCGGAAAGATTTGCCATTTGAGTTGAATGTTTCAACTTCTTTCAAGAAATATCACGAGCATTTTAAGGCACTTTCAACTTAATATATATGTAACAATTACAACAAATAACTACATTCGTTTCATTTGCAGTCTGTCTCTTGCGCAACATGTTTGTGCTAGTGAATATTTAAAAATAATCGTTGTCAAGTAAGTCATGTATATTTCTAATATGTCTGTGAGTACCTTATTAGTAGTCTCCTTGATACATTTCAAGAACCATAAAACTGATCAGGTAAGATTTCAATTCTCATGTCACTTTGATGACATAAATTAAGTCAATTGATGTCTTACAATGGGAGCGTTTTCACCTTAACCCTTTATGTCCTGGCGGTACTTCTAGGTACCACATCTTTAAAATCTCCATAATTATTTTTCTACCCGGTTGATCCTGCCGGTACTTTCAAGTCCCAATGTGAATTAGTTTCTTTATGAGATAACAGATGGCGTTGAGCTGGCTGCTGCCTTCCATCCCAGGTTTCGCCTCATCTGGTTGGACAAGTATGACAACACCAAGGTCGCCAGGGTGAGGAAAAGCATGGAGGGTACAGTCGAGGAGGCCATGAAGCAGCAGTCCAACGAAGTGGGCAGCAACAGTGGAGGCAGCAACAACGAGGAGGAGGAGGAGGAGGAGGAGGAGTTCTTCAGTGCTGTCATCCAGACAAAAGAGAGCAGCAGAAGCCACAGGTCACTCAAGGGCAAGGCCCAGAACTTGGTCAAGACCTGACTGGAGACCAACTCCAAGGACTTGCTGACAGATGCTGCCTTCTTGGGTGAGCAAGTGTTGGTGGACTTGTTCATCAAGTTCAACACAGTCATCCCCTCCAGTGCTGCAGTGGAGCGTTTGTTCTCTATGGGCAAGGACATCCTGAGGGCCAAGAGATCATCCCTGTCTGATGAAAACTTTGATATGCTAATTTTCATGAAGGGCAACATGCATCTCATGGACAAAATGGAGAACGAGAAGAAGAGGGAAAATTAAATTATATATATATTGTGTTTTTCATTTTTTTAATAATAAAAGTTAACGTTAACGGTTTATCGGTAACTTCCGTTACATGTTTAACGAATTAACGGATTAACGGTTAACGAAGTTAACTTTTTGGTTAACGGATTAGCGGTTAACGAAGTTAACTTTTTGGTTAACGGTGCCCACCACTGATAAATTGTTTAATGTTCTGAGGTATCAAAAGTTTATCTCGCAAAAAATTACCCCACTACATTAGTGAATTAACAAACACACACACTCACACACAACCTTGGTTTTGCTTCCACCCGAATTCATTCTGACGAAGGTCAAGTCACGACCTCCCGATCCAGCAGTCCAGCCTCTTAACCACTAGGCTACCCAAGGTACCTATTTATCTACCAACCAATTTTTATTGTGTCGAAGGATGAACCGCTGCTTTTGCTCGTATTGCCTGCCGTCACCAGGTCTCTATCCCGGGGCCGATTGGATTTGTAGTTAGCGAGGCTAACCACTACACCACCGAGGTGTGTATATATATATATATATATATATATATATATATATATATATATATATATATATATTAAAATCAAGGTTTTGCTGAAATCAACAACTGAAAGCATTTGAACATTTGTAACCAGAAGGCAAATCGAAGTTAATTCCAAACAGTACCCAAAAAGTAAGAAATTGATATCTACAGTATATATACAGGCTGACCATAAAGTCTGGAAACATAGGATATATTACAATAATATTTTTCTCCGTTGCAGATAACCTACAATTCTGAGGAAAATGTCCTAATGTTTCCAGACTTTATGCCACCCTGTATATATAACGGGTGTGCCATAAAAAAAGGGTACAATTTAGAAAGGCTATAAAATCAACATTTGTCATTTAATTTTAATAAAACTTCTACACAATAAAACATAAGTATTTATCTATATGCAAACACGTTTTCACACTAAAATATCAAATAATTCAAATTATATCAACACTTAACGAAAGAGTATGATTTTTCTACTTAACATGCAAAAATTATTAAACCTTTTTAATATATTTTTTTTATAAAAATAATTTTTAACCTAAAATTTACCTGCAATTATTAAAAAATTGTTCGAAATGCTTTCCTTCCATTTCAATAACTTTTTATATTCTTGGCCGGAATATGGGAGAACTTAGCAGAGCAAGTCTACGGGACTAAGATAAAAGATGTCGCTCATTTACGCGAGATCATCATTCAAAAATGGGAAGAGCTTCCACAAGAACAAGTAAATCGAGCCATAGATGAATTCCGGCCAAAAATAAAAAAAAGTTATTGAAATGAAAAGAAAGCATTTCGAACAATTTTTTTAATAATTTTAAGTAAATTTTATGTTAAAAATTATTTTTATAAAAATATTAAAAAGGTTTAATTATAATTTTTGCATGTTAAGTAGAAAAATCATACTCTTTCGTTAAATGTTGATAGAATTTGAATTATTTGATATTTTAGTCTGAAAACGTGTTTGCATATAGATAAATACGTATGCTTTATTGTGTAGAAGTTTTATTAAAATTAAATGACAAATGTTGATTTTATAGCCTTTTTAAAATGTACCCTTTTTTTATGGCACACCTGTTATATATATATATATAATATATATAATATATATATATATATATATATATATATATATATATATATATATGAGGGTCGGTACGAAAGTAATACCTGCCTCTTATGTTTCAGTTTATATTTACTTTATTTATTTATTTATATATATATCTATGTATGTATATATATATTTATTTACTATATTTACTTTATATTTGCCACGTATGTATGCATATTCCTGTAATTTTTATTACAATTGGAATTATATTTAGTGAGAAATAAAATAAGAGGCATTACTTTCGTAATATATACAGTATATATAATAAGAGGACACGCGCGCGCGCGTGTGTATGTGTGTGTTCCAGCCATAACTCCAAAATGGAAGCAGTTACAAACATGAAACTTCACACACATATTGATTAGGTTCTGAGGTTGTGCACCTGGGTGTTGAATGCCCGGTTAGGTCAACTGTACGCCCTTGACGATTGGTTAGGTTAAGTCGTGATATTTTCGTTAACCTAACCGGGCATATATATATATATATATATAACATTCAACATCCACCGTTGCCGGGTCGCTCCGCTAGTACTGTATACTGTATATCAGTATATATGATATAAAAGCAAGTTGTGTGTGATTCTTTCTGTCTGTGAGTCTGTTTGTCCGTGAACTTTTGGGTCTCTAAAAAGAGACCCCAGTTACTGGAGGTTCAATTATTTGGTTAATAAAACTATAGTCATGAAAATTTTAAGCTTCACAAGTCTTGACAATATGAAGCTCAAGATTTTCATGGCTGCGTTCTTTTCTATAGTTTTATCGCGGTGCTGGGGCCTTCGGACCCAGTAATTGGTTAGGGGGGGGGGGGGGGGGTCACACATATTTTCGTTCAATACTCATCACCCCCTATCCACCATACAAAGTTTGGTCGAAATCGGTTCAGAAACGTAGAAGTTTTTTTTGCGGACAGACAGACACACATTTTTGGTGAATTATAATAGTAATATATATACACAGTACACACACACACACACATATATATATATATATATATATATATATATATATATATTAAATTATACAACGCTAGGTATATGTATGTATAATATTTTTAATCTAAGGAAAACTAAAAAATTATTTGAATAATTAAAATTTAATACAATCAGCCCACCCCAAGCAAGTGCTGGGCATAACAGCTAGTGTATATATATATATTATATATATATATATAATATATATTAAATAAGGTCACGTGTTATTTTGTGATTTTAGTGCATATATATATATATATAATATATATATATATATACAGGGTGTCCCGTAAGTCTGGACCCATAGGGAAAAATAATAAAATTACAAAATAGTCCAAAAATTTATTACATAATCTGTTCAAAGTGTCCGCCGTTGTGTCGCACACATAGTTGAAGACGCAATCTCCACTGCGACAGCACTTTCTGAATCACAGTCGCAGAAATTTCTTGACACACCTCCACAATGCGTGCTTTAAGGTGGAAAATGTTCTGAAGTTTGACCTCGTACACTTTGGCTTTCAAGTGGCCCCACAAATAAAAATCATAATAAAAAATAATAAAAAAATAATAATAATAAAATAATAATAATAACATAATAAAAAAATATATTATAAATCCCTATGGGTCCAGACTTACGGGACACCCTGTATATAGTGGTGTAGTGCTAAATAAAGAAGTGAGGGAACGCATTTTGAAAGTGTTACTCAGATGCGGGGGGACAATGGCGAGCGCGGCGAGCCCATACAGCTGGGGGTCCGGGGGCACTGTAAACCCCCCGGGGAATCTTTTGAAATCTGACCAATTTCAGGGATATTTTGAGGTCATATGCACTGGATATTAGGATATATTCCAAGGTTGAAGATGCAATATTTCCAGTGTCATTAGATATACGACATCCAGTACGATCAATAAAAATAGCTAACAACTGGAATGATTAACTAAAAAAAAGTTAACAACTGGTACGCCGTGGTGACTGTTTCACCAGATCTTTATAGGCTAGCATTGCCTCAGTCGAAGCTAAAAGAAATGAAGCAGTTAATGATTCTTTCTCATATTTCTTCTAGGGGTGGGAATTAAAATTTCATGACGTTAGAGATTTGTAAGTTCGGATTTATTTGAAATAGTGAGGGAACGCCGTTCCGTCTACCAAAAAAAGTAAGGGAACGCCGTTCCCACGCGTTCCCACAGCACTACACCACTGTATATATGGAGGGAGAAAGATGATGTGCAGTCGCCTATATTTTATTTGCATATTATTATTATTATTATTATTATTATTATTAATATATGAAAAAAATGCTACCAAAATAAATATCAACTATCTTTGTTAACTACCAAAGCCAGCGAGACCAAAAACTGCACTCAAAATCTAAGTGACTCGTGAGCTTAAAGTAAATGTTAAGGTCTCACTGGCTTAAAAGTCTGTTTAAAATCGTTTGTATGAAATTATTTACACGTGGTCCGACTAGATATGGACAGATTTTGCACGATACTTTGTGTGAATTCAAAATAAAACAGATTGTATAATTATTGTTCGCTTCAAGCGAGTCTTATTGATGTTTTCTTCCGCTTGACCAACTATGAATTAATTGTCAATATGAGAACACTGTTAAATTGCAACAACAGATAACAAACTACATTAAAAGGCACAATAATGCAATAATGAAAGTTGGCTCGATAAATGACACACTAAGTTTGGATATACAAACACGAGAAAATCGAACTGTATAGCGAGCAATGGAGCCCTTATACGAGGTTTTAGGCTATGGTGAATGAGCGTCATACCTAACTTCCTAAGGTCGCCGAGAATTGTATGGTATTTTGGCAAAGGCAAAAGTAGGCCTATAAAGAGAATTACAAAAACTGAATTCAGGGATGCACAGGCAGCAAGAGATGTTTCTGGCACGGAATAATTACACACGCACGTTGAATTACAATAACTATTTATAAATAGTGTAAGGCTACGTGAGTCTATGCAGAGAAAAATGACACAGAAGTTAAGTAGGCAAAGATTGCGCTGTAGGCCTATACCGGAGAGATGTTTTCAGCAATGAGTTTGAAAGAAAGGTAGCACTCACAAACAATACGATACACGATAAACTCAAACTATCAGTATCGTCGATACGCGATAAAACATAATGGTCAAATGAGATGTTAATATAATGATAGGGTTGTTTAACCTCTTTCTAACATCTAAGGTCATATGGTGGAAGGGACCTACGTTTTTACGTGGGATCGGCGGAACCACTATTCGCTTCGGGTCCGCCGCCGCTCTTGACACGAGGGACGGTTCCCCATCCAACTACTCTCCAGACCCAATAATGTTTAAACTTGTTGATCGACGGAAAGCGGTGTTACGACACTAGCCACAGTGCGTGTTCTTCAGCAGAAATATATAAGATACACAATACGTATCAACAATAAATTACTTGATACAAAATACTTGTCATAATACAGGGCGTTCAAAAAGAAACGCAACTCGAAACAGAAAGAAAATTGTTGTTACAATGATATATGCATAATGCATATGGGTTGCGTTTCTTTTTGAACACCCTGTATATAGCCATATTTTTATCAAAACATTAATAGCCTATTAGATTAAGGTAGATTTTCATGTTTACTGTTGTCTCAATGCCTCCAAGGATGAAACAATTTGTTCACTTATGATTTTCATACCAAATGAACCAAAGACTTTAAAACAAGTTTTTCAAACTTTTCATTGAATAATCTTTGGTTCGTGGTTAAGCTACGTTCGTACCATTACCCAGATTTACCCTCCTACCACTTAAAACCGAAAGAAGGGTCCATTAGAGCACTTGATAGCAAAACATTATTTGAAGAAATCTGTCAGTGACGGATGCAGTGGCGTACTAAGGGGGGTGCGAGGGAGGCGGTCCTCCGCCCCGGGTGACAGCCAGGAGGGGGGTGCCATCGGGAGAGTTGAACTACCAGTAAAAGTTTTCAAACCAAATGAAAAATTCGCCAAAGTAAGAAAAAAAATTTTAAAATGTTCAAACTATTACAACAGCTTAATGTTAATTTCCACTATAAAATAAATTTTTATTTTTATTGGCAATACAAAATTTACAAAATCGAAAGGCGAACGTTTGTTGACGTTTTAGTCATCAGTTTGTTGAGCATAGCCAGCTGGCTGCAACTGACATTCTAAGACCTAAGTCTTGTTCACTTGACACTGTGACTCCAAATACATGAGGTATGTTTCATTAAATAATTATGATAAAGCATAAAGTGCTGGTATTTATAACAATATCATGGTACTTATACCAGTGTCCAGTAAGTTTTGAGGTTATTATGTGTTTTATCACACTCAGTCATTTTACACACCAAAATACATTTTTCTAGTAGTATTTGATGTGATTTGTTCAAATATGACCTCCATTTCCGTCGGAAATGAGATCCAACAAAGTTATAGTACTTTGAAGTTTGGCTCATTTTCAAGGGAAATGGAAGTCAAAATCTAAGCAAAACACATCAAATATTACTAGAAAAATGTATTTTGGTATTAATTAACCTAACCTAACCTAACCTTACCTAACCTAACCCTGGCTAAACGAGCCTAACCCTGGCTAAACGAGCCTAACCCTGGCTAAACGATCCTAACCCTGGCTAAACGAGCCTAGAGTATTACCTTATTATGGATTAGGTGGTGGATATACCTAACCTAACCGTGGCTAAACGAGCCTAACCCTGGCTAAACGAGCCTAACCCTGGCTAAACGACCCTAACCCTGGCTAAACGAGCCTAGAGTATTACCTTATTATGGATTAGGTGGTGGATACAGACGAGAGCTCGTTTAGCCAGGGTTAGGATCGTTTAGCCAGGGTTAGGCTCGTTTAGCCAGGGTTAGGCTCGTTTAGCCACGGTTAGGTTAGGTTAATTAATACCAAAATACATTTTTCTAGTAATATTTGATGTGTTTTGCTTAGATTTTGACTTCCATTTCCCTTGAAAATGAGCCAAACTTCAAAGTACTATAACTTTGTTGGATCTCATTTCCGACGGAAATGGAGGTCATATTTGAACAAATCACATCAAATACTACTAGAAAAATGTATTTTGGTGTGTAAAATGACTGAGTGTGATAAAACACATAATAACCAGTTTTGACAATGTGGTATCATAGTGATGTTTAAGTGTTTATAAATGATAATTAATGATAATTAATAATAATAATGATAATTAATTGTCTGTGCTTGTTTGGGTTGATAATCTGATAACTCAATGGGTTTCTGGTTGGAAAAAGTTTGAGAACCACTTGTTTGAAGCTTTTCTGTGGTAATAAAGTCCTGGAAGAAATTAATCTCACACAAAAGTATTTGCAAACAGTTGGAATCAGCCTGAAAAGTGTATTGTGAAGCTCCAAGTTCTAAAACTGTTTCTTGAAGATCAGTGCAATGAAATTGTGGAGAGGGTTCATTCAGGGGCGTACCTAAAGTATTTGGCACCCGGAGCGAATCCTTCCTTTGGCACCGCCCATAAATAATTTTAAAATTTAAACACACAGAAAAATATATTATGTTTGCAGGACATTAAAAATTCAGTGAACAGATAATACTGCATTTTATTTTATACAAAAAGCACAGGAAATCCAGTCTCTGCTTTCGAGCCTTAATTTCTGCAAATTGATCAATGACCTCATCAAAATTCACCTTCTTTGCATATTCATGTTCAATTGAAAGTAAAGCCAGATTTGTCAATCTTGTCTGACTCATGGTCGAGCGAAAGAAATTTTTTATCAATTTCAATTTGGAAAAACTTCTTTCACATGAAGCAATAAACACATATAATTATTTAATGAAACATACCTCATGTATGTGGAGTCACAGTATCAAGTGAACAAGACTTGGAATGTCAGTTGCAGCCAGCTGGCTATGCTCAACAAACTGATGACTAAAACGTCAACAAACGTTCGCCTTTCGATGTAAATGTAATTTTTATCAAATATTTACTTTTTCGTTTGTAAATTTTGTATTGCCAATAAAAATAAAAATTTATTTTATAGTGGAAATTAACATTAAGCTGTTGTAATAGTTTGAACATTTTAAAAAAAAATTTCTTACTTCAGCGAATTTTTCATTTGGTTTGAAAACTTGTACTGGTATTTCAACTCCCGATGGCACCCACCTCCTGGCTGTCACCCGGGGCGGACCGCCCCCCTCGCACCCCCCTTAGTACGCCACTGGGTCCATTCATTATGCAACTACAAAGTGTGAGGAAACACATTTCTATGGAGAGAAGAGGGAGAGTAAAGCTCCGAAAAAGGATGCCAGGAGAGATGGCAAAGGATGCTGGTCTCACATTGTCAGAGGAAATAAAAAGGGCTATGTTTGAATGTCTTGATCGCTTTCATCAAGAATTGGAGATTCGTTCTAAGGCAATGGATCAAATTCTGTCAATCTTCGCTGTTATTCAGCCAAACACTTTGGTTGTTGCAACAGAAGAAGAACTTCGGAAGTATATTCCAAATTTGACTCAGATTTTCTATGAATTCTCTGATGAAGATATCAGTTTGGAAATTGAACGACTTCGGAGGCATTTGGAAGCTGCCAAAATCAGCGTTAAAGAGGCAAAGCAATGGACAGCATTGCAGTTTCTGGAGTTTATTGTGAAATGGGATTTTTGTGAATCTTTGCCAAGCTTGTCACTGTGTTTGAGATTCTTTTTGACTGTCTGTATGCCTATTGCTTCATGTGAAAGAAGTTTTTCCAAATTGAAATTGATAAAAAATTTCTTTCGCTCGACCATGAGTCAGACAAGATTGACAAATCTGGCTTTACTTTCAATTGAACATGAATATGCAGAGAAGGTGAATTTTGATGAGGCCATTGATCAATTTGCAGAAATTAAGGCTCGAAAGCAGAGACTGTGAATCCTCTCTATTTACCTTTGAAGAATAGGCTGAGCGTTGAGACTGGATTTCCTGTGTTTTTTGTATAAAATAAAACAGTATTACCTGTTCACTGAATTTTTAATGTCTTGCATTTTTCTTATTTTCAATTTGCTTATGACAGTACTGTACTGTTTAAAAATCTACTTGCAAACATAATATATTTTTCTGTGTTTAAATTTTAAAATTATTTATGGGGGGTGCCAAAGGAAGGATTCGCCCCGGGTGCCAAATACTGTAGGTACGCTCCTGGACGGATGAAAGTTCAACATTTGCTTTTAGGTGTTATTTAATATTTAAATTAATAATAAATTTTAAATAGTTGGCGTAGGGTAATGTATTCATTACACTGGTATGCATATGAAATATTTTTGTCTGCTGTGAGGGTTTTTTTCAACTCATATTATATAATTCGACCATGCTGAATTCGAAAATGACATTGGTTTTCCTCAATCAGGTCAGGTTTTTTCTCTATTGGCCATTTATTATAAGTCCAATTTTATCCCCAAATTTATTGATTTTTTTAGCTTAAACACTGTAGATACGAGTAATATTATAAGAACACTCGTGAAAAATGAAAACATTGTGTGAATAAATACTTTTATTCATACAATGAAATGGAAAAAGTTTATTGAGGAAGGAATGAAGTTTTTTTGGCTTTCCGGCTGTGTTTTTCTTCGGGCACGTCTCGCTTCAAACACCAGCAATAGTCCGCCAGCATATTGATATCCCAGTTTCCCTGGTACCTCTCTTCCATTATTTTGATATCTTGGTGAAATCGTTCACCCTGTTCCTCACTATAATCCCCGCAATTTTCAGGAAAATAGTCCAAGTGGGACCACAAAAAGTGCATTTTTATGAACATGCGCGACCCATGAGCTTTGAAAGCTTCCATCAAGTTTTCGACAACGGACTCGTATTCTGGACTTCTACGCTTGCCAAGAAAATCAGTGACAACTGATTTGAATGCCTGCCAGGCATTCTTCTCAGTTGGAGTCATTGCGTTTTCGAACTGAGTATCCTTGATCAAAGTTCGAATTTGAGGACCATCAAAACCCCAGCATTTAGTTTAGCATCAGATATATGAGGAAATTTACTCTCGAGATATCGGAATGCTGAACCCTCCTTATTCATTGATTTGATGAAATTTTTCATCAAGCCCAGCTTAATATGAAGTGGTGGGAGCAAAATTTTTGTTGGTGGTACAAGGGGCACTGAAACGACATTATGCGACCCAGGTTCAAAATTCTCTCTGGATGCCCATTCACGCTGTGCATAGTGCTTCTCATCCGCTCGGCTATCCCACTTACAGAGGAAACATAAGTATTTCGTGTATTCCCCTTGCATTCCCAATACAAATGCCACAATCTGAAAAAAAATGAAAATATTTAAAGAATTTAGAGAATTTGTTCTATCAGATAAAAAAATCTATGCATTGGACTGTATCACTTCTGTGGGGAAGTTAAGTGTTCTTATACGCTCTCAAATAACCTTTGGAAAAACAACATAGTCAATAGCAATAGTTTACTTATGATATTAGTATTACCTTCAAATCTCCACAGATCCTCCAGTTATGTTGGTCGTATACGAGAGCATCCAGTAAAATTTTCATGTTATCGTAGCTCTCAGTAAGTTGTACGGAATGTGCTACAGGGACTGATGCAACCCTATTCCCACTGTTGAGAAGTACTGCTTTCAAACTTCGTTTAGACGAGTCTATAAATAGCCTCCATTCTGATGCGTTATATGGCAGGCCCAAGGATTCGATTAGCCCCTCAACATTGCAGCAGTACACTAAGGAAGAGGTATTTTCGTGCATTGCAAAAAACTTGCGGAATTCTTCCTCTCGTTTCCTATACTAGGAGAATGTTGTTCCCGGAGCCAGCAAGTTGTCCTCTCGAAGTCGTGAGCCCAAGATCTCGGCAGCTAATTTGGAAAGTCCTAAATCCCTGGTAAGATCATTAAGTTTGGCCTGGTTGAGAGGCCTCGGCTCATTTGAAGCGGTATTTTGAGGTATATACGACTGGGACTGGTCATTGGCATTGGTCATTGATTCATCATCAGAATCATCGAAGTCCAGGGTTTGAGGTGGGTCGGGTATTGGAATTCCAGGACTATGGAGTACAGGTCTCATAGCAGAAGGAATGTCAGGGTATACAACAATGTGTTTATTCTTCTTGTTAACTCCTGAAAATAGAAACACAGAAACATGGATATAAAACTTGCATATGAGATAGAAGAAGCATTCAGACAGTAGCGGCTCGTGAGGGGAGGCTGCGGTCTGTAAGATATGAAATAGGTCGATGGAGTCTGTATATTTTCTTTCTTTTTCATTCATACTGTCCCTTCGGGGACAATATGAATGAAAAAGAAAGAAAATATACAATCATTGTATATGTAAATGTAACTTGTACAACAATATGTATGTGTAAATGTATTTTCTATAACAATATGTATATGTAAATGTATGATTACCATTATGGTGAATATTATGCTATATATGGTGAATATTACATTATGGTGAATATTATGTCAAGTTTCATACGAGGATTTCAAAATATTTAAGAAAAATAAATTTATAGGCCCACCTTGGAGGTTTGTCATGCAGAAATAGCAATCTGTCACGTGATCCTTTCCTTCTCTCCAAATCGTGGGAATTCCAAAAGGCAAAGATTTCGCTCTGCCTTTGCTCCATCTTCTCAAATTTTCAATGCACGTCTTGCAGCACATATGAGGGGCGAAATTTTTGTCCTGGTCCCCTAGCTTAATTCCAAAGTATGCTCTATACAGTGTCTTCACAAATTTAGTGATTTGGGACTGGTTATTTGGCATGGTAACCGTCCCACATATGTAGCAGAATCTATTGGGATAATTTTTACACGCTCTATTCATTATGAAATATTTTATCTATATGCCTGAAAAGTAAAAAAAGATATTATACAAGTGAAACAAGTGATGATAGATGTTACTGTTCCAATTCCGCTTTGACAAAATCACGAAAAATTCTATTTTACTTATGAGGCCATAGCCGGATAACCTGAGCTGATTGAGAAAAACGGATTGCAGATTCGAAATCAGCAGGAAAACCTCTATAAGAATCACTTACAAAACCCTTGACAGCAAAATTGATGCATACCAGTGTTATTTGTAGTGTTCCATTGGCCATTGATCCAGACAACTATTAGTTAACCTTACGTTGAATCACTTGTATAATGTTTGTAGGTACCTGTTGAGTTTGAAGTTGTTTGTTTGTACAGTATCGTGTATTGGCCCCACTCCAATTCATTATCATACTAACAAACGGACAATGAAGTAACCAACAACAGAGTAACATCCTTTGCAGACGATACAAAGATCAACAGAAAAATCAGTGATGCAAAAGAAGTGGAGGTCCTACAGAGGGACACGAACAAAATATACAAATAGTCAGAAGACAACAACATGAAATTTAACACCGAGAAATTTCAGCTCATGAAATATGGAAGAAATAAAGAGCTAAAACAGACAGCATATTATGCCCCAGATTGACAGTAATTTCAGAGAAGCAAGAAAACAATAGATTTAAGGGTTATAATGATCGACGATGCGAAATTTGAGACACAAAAAGAGCAATAAACAAAGCAAAAAGAGTAGCGGAACAGGTACTGAGGACCTTTAAAAGAAGGGACAAGAAAGTAATGATTCCCTTGCTGAAAACATTGATCATATCAAAACTTGAATACTGCTCAGTCTTGACAACCCCATGTAAAAAGGAAAACATTAATAAACTAGAAAAAATTCAAAGAAATTTCACAGTCAAGATTGATGGCTGCAAAGAAATCAACAACTGGGAAAGACTATGTAAACTAAATCTGTATTCCCTGGAAAAAAGGAAAGAGAGGTACACCATAATTTACATATGGAAAATGACCGAAAAACTGGTACCAAACCTCAAACTAAACCCAATTACCATCCAAACAACACTGGAAAATAGGAAAGGCAGAATGTGCAGTGTTCCCAAACTAAAGGCTCGCGGGACACCCTCAACACTGAAGGAAAATAGCTTGGTTGTCAGGGGGCCAATAATTTTTAACCAGCTCCCAAAGGACCTCAGGAACGTCACAGGGGTCAAAGTTGAAATCTTAAAAAAAAGACTAGATGCCTGGCTCAGGACGGTACCAGATGAGCCGGGTGTACCTGGCTATGTGCGATGGAGACCGCAAGAGAACAAGAAAGATTTATGTATGTTTTAATTATCAAACCCTCGCCTAACATCAAATATATATATATATATATATATATATATATATATATATCTAAACTGCGAGTAAATACAGTCCTGGATGCAGACGGTTTGCAATTGTGGATACTCGTAGTTTTTTATTAAGTTTGTGTAGAGCAAGCCTGAGGTAGTACGAGTATGATTGATTGATACAGGTAAATTTGTGCTGCCTTAGGGAGGAAACAAACTTGCGGTGCATCTTGCTCCTGAAGAATTGAGCACCAGGTCTAATAATAACTGGGGGTGTCTGCAATTCAAGCTAACGAAAATTGCAATAAACTGAATACGGGTTTGGATGTTCTTTGAACTAGACTAAGACAGAGCATTGTTACTTTCAGTGGTGATGAACCATGTACGAAAGCCTCGTCAGTACTTTGACCCCCTATTTGCTTGACAATGCTGCTGCGAGCTTGTATTCTGAAATGAGCGTGTGGGCGGGATGGTGCTCTGTGTGAAAAGATGTTTAACTCTTCATACTTCCACTTAAACTATGAATGTATCGATGAATTATATATATATATATGTGTGTGTGTGTGTGTATATATATATATATATATTTATGTGTGGTGTGTATATATATTTGAAAACTGCCCCCAACAGGGTTCGAACCCACATCTTGAATAGAAGGTGAAGGCGCCAACCAATACACTATGATATTAGTCACCTTCTATTCAAGAGCAGGTGGGTTCGAATCCTGGTAGGGGCGGTTTTTTTTTATTTTAAAAAGTTCTGCAGATTTATGCGGATTAAAGAAAGTTTTATCCAGCCACTCACTCGTATGTGGAGGGCTATAATCCCAAACGGGTAATCCAAACCATTTTTACTTTTTCTTCCTCTTTAATGTGTATATAAGAAAGTAAATTATATACACGTGTATCAAACATGAAAAATTTTGTTTAGGAAATAATTTCCTTGGTACTTTCCTGTTATCCCGGACCCCAGGCTTTTTACCAGTTGCCAGACTTCAATTTTGACAGAATATTTTCGTTAAAACTAACGAAAATATCACGACTTAACCTAACCTTACCAACTAATTAGATTAATTGAATGCCCGGTTAGGTAAACTGTACACCCTTGATAATTGATTAAGTTAAGTCGTGATATTTTCGTTAGTTTTAACGAAAATATTCTGTGTCAAAATTGAAGTCCGGGATAACAGGAAAGTACCATTTATATATATATATATATATATATCTATATCTATAAAAGAGGAAGTTTGTTTGTCTGTTTGTCTGTTTGTTTGTTCTCTATTGAAATGAATATGGCTGCACCAAATAGTGTTTAAGGTAGTGAATCAGATATAACTTTTCACGGGGAATCTAATGGTGTGCACAGTAGGTAGGTACAGTAGGTAGGTAGGTACAGTAGGTAGGTAGACTAGACAGTAGGTAGGTAGGTACAGTAGGTAGGTAGACTAGACAGTTTTATTTAGTAAATGGGTAGGTACAGTAGGTAGGTAGGTAGGTACAGTAGGTAGGTAGGTACAGTAGGTAGGTAGACTAGACAGTAGGTAGGTAGGTAGGTAGGTACAGTAGGTAGGTAGACTAGACAGTTTTATTTAGTAAATGATACATGGTGGCCGAAATTCTCTGACTTGCTGTTGAGCAGGTTTGGGAGATCGTCGAATGGTCTCTTATATATATATATATATTATATATTATATTATATTATATTATATATTATTATATTATATTATATTATATTATATTATTATTATTATTTTATATTATTATTATTTATATAAAAGAGGAAGTTTGTTTGTTTGTCTGTTTGTTTGTTCTCTATTGAAATGAATATGGCTGCACCAAATAGTGTTTAAGGTAGTGAATCAGATATAACTTTTCACGGGGAATCTAATGGTGTGCATAAAAGTTTCAAAAATTTTCGAGAACTTTTTAAAATATAAGGTTAAGGAATAAGTTTTTTCATTTTAACACAAAAAAGCTTAAAATCATTATTTTCGAAACTTTTTAAAATATAAGGTTAAGGAATAAGTTTTTGCATTTTGACACAAAAAAGCTTAAAATCATTATTTTCGAGAACTTTTTAAAATATAAGTTTAAGGAATAAGTTTTTGCATTTTGACATTTGAGTGTGACTTTTGCTATGGGTGACAATGGCCCAAAAAAGTTGGAACACCTCGCAATCTTTATGTTTTGACACCCAATGGAAAAACACGTAACATTGTTTACACTGAAGTGCTACAAAATGTCTGATGTTTTCAAGGAATAAAAACAATTACCAAAACTTTGTGTTTATGTGTTCATTTAGTTTTGTTCATCTTTTTACCTTATTTTGACACACCCTTACATCCCGGGCAACGCCGGGTATCTCTGCTAGTATATATATATATATATATATATCGTACTCTTTTAAATTTAACGAAGAACCGGTGCGAGGCTGCAGTGGTGTTAAATTCAAACTCTGAGTTTTGGTGATAATATTTTATCATTATCTCCTAATTGTGTGCGGTAATACCGAAGTGGCAACCACGCCTTCTTTGTCCCTTTATTAATCGACGTCTTGTATGCATAATTTCCATGCAAAGTAACTAATTAATTTCTCCTATAGGCTATATGCAGTCATTTCAGAAAATATGAAAAGGATGACGTCATGAATGAGCAATTTTTCTTTCATTAAATTAAATATTTAGATATTAGTCATCATACTCCATTCTGAATTAATTTCTTCCTACACGTTTATGGGTATCTGGTCCATATAACGCTTGCAGGCAGCCAAAATTGGTGCATATTGTAGGCTTATTTGTTTTAAGAATACCTTTAGAATCATTTAGAATATGCTAGAATACAGTATTTATTTTTTCAGCCATGCCAGCCAGTACGCCAGTCAGCCAGCAGTGTGTCAGCCTCCTCCCTTGACCAATAAGAACATATATTTGGCGCCTATTATTTGTGGCAACGCAGTCGAGTAGATTGATCCTGCATTTAGTGTTGGACTTGTTTTTTGACTAGTAAAATTTCGGATTGGTAGACGCTCTTCTTTAAGAAATTAGTATTAAACGGGCTTATTTCAAAGAAAAGTTGCATTAATACAATAATTTACCAACGTAAGATCCAGCATTCACAATGGCAGGCCAAAGAATAAATATCCCAGTAAGGCTTGGCGACTTCAGTGTAATTGATTCGGAATTTAATAGCATCAGAGAGAAGTTTGATGCGGAAATGAGGAAAATGGAAGATGAAATGACAAGATTTAGAAATGAACTATTGAACAGAGAATCAAATTTCTTGGGCAAATCGATGCTCTCTTCATCTGCAAGCCAGGTTACAAAAACTTTTGTTTTACCCAGTCAAAAACAATAAAAAATAAAAAAAATTAGCCGCATTTTCTTGAAGTGCATGCGTAACTTCAAATTTGGCTTTGAGATATTGTATATCAATTTTGATGTAGCAGCTCACTCCCCAATTCCTCTTGACTAAAAAATGTAGGCTCTCATGGTCACTAATTTAATAGGAGTAGGCTCACAATTTTACCAATTAGCCTAAGTTTCTTAATTTGAATAAGTTAGGCTAAATATAATGCTTCACGCAAACTGTTAATAAAACGTATTGAACACCTACACCAATTAAAACTCAAAAATAATTGATTGGATTTTGGTCCACAGGCAACGTCTGTTTTTGGTAGCTATTAAGTGTTGGTTATCATTTCCCTTGATAGGTTTCTAGTATGAATTTGACACACACACACACATATATATATATATATATATAGGATCTAATACCAATTAACCAAACATTGAGACTTGCCTACACGTAGACATAGAATTTTGGAAAATCTGGGTAGCTTACGTGAGAATCAATGTTTTTTTCCAAGTTAACTCGATAGGCCCGAGCGGCTGTTATCCAAATGTAAAGTGTAGTATAAGCTTGGGTTTTGTATTTGTTAGGCCTATAGACTTTCTCCACTGTATGTCACAGGACCTATACCCATTTCGTCGACAAAACCAAAAACTAACAACCTAATCTAACTTCGTAATAACTTGTCGATACAATGTCAAATCGATCGGATGTTGTAAGGCCGTATGTTAATCTTGTGTATCTTAATATCCGTTGTCAATTGTAATTAACTTTTACCATAGCTAAATATTTATGTAGGCTTACTATACAAGTTTGTGCACCCTAACGAGTAGCCTGTTTGGGTAACTAATTACAATGTCATTGATTCATTTATCCTAGGTATAGACTGCATTTGAGAAACTAGTTTATTATTCCGCAAGCTCTCTCTCATTATTATTAGATTAAACTGGGACACACTTTTTTTTTTCCCATTAATTTATTTGAGGGCTGACAGAACGGATCTAAAAATAATCTTCCTGTGGCTGCCTTAGACTTAATCCTCCCCATTCGCATCTTGCCTCACCTGTTGGGGAAACAGTCTTACCTCTAAATGTTTTTTTAATTAATGGTTTCTTAACTATTTTAAAAATTCATTTTCGAGAATCTTCATTTCAACCTATCCGGCACAAATGAGTTGATGTATTTTGGGCACCATTTAAAAGTATGATAGTACGTAGTTGAATATCGAAGCCGAAGTAGTCCTTACTTTTCAATAAGTTTGACTAGATTGGGGAGATTTTGATGCCTGGCCACACTGACCACGGCGAAGATAATTTTTTTTTTAATCATGTATGGTATCAGGCCTACGACACAGTAACTAATCCAAATTTTCACATTTACGTTCGGTTGGACTGGTATGCGATAAGTTGGTTTGAAGACTGGTATGGTATGAGACCAGGATTGACCCAGTTGTTCCCGGTGGGTTTTTTGGCGCACCTAAAGCAAAAACACCCCCTGTGTAATTTTTTTATTTATGGTCGGATTTTTATGAAATTTTCAATATAGAGGTTTTCAAATACTAACCGTGCGTTCAATGTTATTCCGATGTCCTCCATTGAAGGCAATTGGTTAGGTTGTCGTGTTATTTTAGTTAAAACTAACGAAAATAACAACTTAACCGAACCAGTTGTCAAGAGCATACAGTTGACCTAACCGGGCCTTCAATGGCGGACATCGGAATAACATTGAAGGCCTGGTTAGGTCAATTCTTTGCCCGATTTTTTTTTTTTTTTTAAGAAAAAACTTTAAAAAAATGGTGTGCGTTATTCCGATGTCCGCCTTGAAAACCTCTCTATTGAAAATTTCATAAAAAATCTGACCATAAATAAAGAAATTACACAGGGGTGCTTTTGCTTTAGGTGCGCCGGTTAAAAAAAAAAAAATCACATGAAACCCTCACAACTGGGTTTTTCGTTTTGTTTTAAATAAATCGAGTCTCTAATAAAATAATGTAATAGCTTAATTCTTGCACAGTACTCATTACTGAAATACACTGATATATGGATCAATAAGAGATTCCACATTCACGCAACTTGACTGATATATTACAAACATTAATTAATTATTTGGGCATTTTATTTTCAAGCAAAACATACACCTAACTGTCTAATGAAAATACAACTCGTGATAGTTATTTTTGTAACAAGCTCTCGGTTATTTAGCTCTATTCTTATACTATTTTGACCATTGAGAATATGAAAAAGTCCAAAAAAAAAACCAGGTGGGTTGGGTTTTTGCCAACCTTGTATAAGGCTAGTATGAAGCAAGTTGATATGGTATGGTATAAGGCTAGTATGAAGCAAGTTGGTATGGTATAAGACTGGTATGAAGTAAGTTGTGTATCAGTGCAAAATTTGGCTAATAAGTTTCGGGGACACTAAATTTAGGTGATCCGCCTACTCCAGACTTTGGGCCAATCAGGGTGACTCTTACATCTGGGCTAGGTGATAATTCTAGGTTGGTTAGTCATTTCCCAATTTCGTCAATTTTTCGCCAACAGGGGTCCAGAAAACTGGCGTCCCGAAACTTAAGCTTCTCCCCCCACTCAAAACTTGACTTCAAGCTGCATTCTTTAACTGACCTCAAGTTAGGCTTGGGGGAAGAACGGTTGAGAGTTTGACGTCAAATGTAAACAAATCTCAGTTAGGCCTACTCTTGGCTGGGCCTACTTCGCAGTTCATGGGCTAAAGGCTTAGCCATTCGTCTGGACACTCAATACGGGGCAGGGTTGTCACAGCAATCCTAGCCTATGCCAATATAGTTCCAAAATTGCAATGATTGAATGCAGTACCTTACTTAAGGCTTATAAATGCATAAATTTAATCTAGCATAGCCTTTTAACATCAATAAAATATATTTTCTTTTATATATGGGCCTAAATAATGCAATGAATTTTCGAAATAGCATTGATTTTGCAGACACCTTTTTGTAAACAAAATTTGTCAACTAGTTTTCTCTAGCCGCCACCAGAACTGGCTTCCAAAACTCTAGTATGATCTTGAATTTTAAACGAAGAGAAAACGACTTTAATATTTACCCAAAACAAACGTCTTGTAAGTTGGAATTATAATTGACCAATATGTAGTTCCGTGACTACCAGAATTTTTTAGTCGAAAAACCGGAAACACTATCCATTTCGTACGTCAGAGTTCAGACCAATTGGGTGAATATATGCCCAGGTTAGACGTACACTAGGTTAGGTGGTCGTTGTAGTTTTTGTAATTTTTCACGTCTTATATCACGGCTTATACAGGGTGTCCAGAATTAACTATATTTCAATGAAATCGGACAAATTTAATAAAAACTGACATAATTTTGCGTTTATTACTAAATTATGATACAAAAACAAATAGATTTATAAATCATAAGTCAAAACTTTATTGAGAAGTTTCAACATGTGCACCGTCTGTATCTCTGCAAATTTCAAATCTATCCTCAGCGCTGCGAAACACATTTTGAAGCATTTCAGGTGTTATCTCCCGCACTGCCAACTGGATGCGTTCTTTAAGTTCAGCTAAACTATTGATCTTTTGGCGATAAACCTTTGTTTTTATGAAACCCCATGCAAAGAAATCCAGGGGTGTCAAATCCGGAGAACGCGGAGGCCAAGGTCGAGGTCCTCCACGTCCAATCCACCGATTCGGAAGGCGTCTGTTGAGGTATTCTCGAACAATTAGAGCATAATGACATGGTGCTCCATCTTGTTGAAACACAACATTATCAAGAATGCCATCATCAAGAATCTGTGGTTCGAGAAACTGCTGAAGCATATCAAGGTAGACGGTACCTGTTACAGTTGCTTCCGCAAAGAAGAATGGGCCATAAATTTTGGATTTGGTCATTCCAAGCCACACGTTAACTTTTGGAGAGTCTCTCTGCCATTCTATGACTTCAGACGGTCTTTCATTGGACCAGATACGACAGTTGTGTCGATTGACTTTACCACACGTGTGGAAAGTCACCTCATCACTGAATAAGATGTTATCCAATAAACTTTCATTTTCGATTTGATCCACAATTTCTGCACACCTTGCTGCTCGATTTGGATAATCCTCTTCATTTAGGGCATGCAGTACTTGAATGTGATAAGCCTTTTTCATCAGTGTCGAACGCAAGATTCTATGAACTGTTGTCTTGGATATGTTGAGTCTTCGACCGGCCTCCCTAACCGAAGTTGTTGGTTCATCCTCAAACAATTGTCGTACCTGTTCGGTACTGTTACGTGCTGTCCTTGGGCGTCCTCTTCCCACCTCGTCGTGTACGGATCCAGTTCTTTTAAATTTGTTCACAAGTTCACGAATCGCTTTGTCTGTAGGACCGGTTCTGTGGAATCTTCTTGTAAATTTTTCTCCGATTTCATTACATTGCATTCCTTTGATACGGGATGTTACAACAAAGATGCGTTCTTGTGTATTCATTATTAATAGGGTTCTGAAAGAGAATGAAAATAAAACTATGAAAAAATTATGAAAATAAAATTATGAAAAAAATTTAGAAATTTATACATTTTTAACACACATTAAACATGATAAACATAAATAAGTGTTTTTTTTTTTGTTTTTTTCCGATTTCATTGAAATATAGTTAATTCTGGGACACCCTGTATTAAGTTCCACGGAAACCAGACTACATTAGGTTAGGTGGTCGCTTTAGGTTGGCTGTTATTTCCGACGTGACCATTTTCGGTCATTCAGGATCTCTGTAACAAGTTTCAAAGAATTGGTCTCCGTGAAACAACATTTACCACTTTCGGCCAATCAGGGCCATTGATGTTGCCAAAACATAGGTGGCCACGAAACTACATAGTTACCAGTTTTCATGAATGCATTTTGGCCTAAATAGTTAAGACTAACGTTTGCAAGGTTAGCGCCTTGAGCCCTGTGTTAGAATATAGGCGATATTTACACCACCACCTTCACCTAAAATATTCAGATATTTCACATTGTAAGCATATACGCAGCTAGCCAATTCGGATGACTGCAGTTAAAACTTCCTAATAAAATAATTTGAAAGAATAAATGAGGAGGAAGTAGTAATTTAGTTTGTTTAGGAATACTTTGATTCCCTGATTAAATATGCAATTGTTTTGCTGAGCAAAAGCGGTCAATATTATTAGACTGATTAAAATCCTAAAATGGAAGTTTCTGTAGAAAACATTAAATTCATAAATTTGTTTTAGGAAATTAAATGGTTTCATTTAGAGAAAATAACATTTGAAAATTACGCTAACCACACCCTAAAACTGAAACAGATTGTTCGATCCAGCATATAGATCAGTGAAAATAATCGACAATGAGGTTCGTGTAGTAGTAGGTCACGGATATTGGGAACGCACAATTTTTTTTCTTTTCATAAGCGTAGAAACTGTTCCAGTGTTGTTGGTTACATTGGTTCATGTCTGCCGCTCAGTAGGTCTCCTCCAGTATTATAAGGTAAACATCGAATAGGCGTATTGTACATTCAAAATAGTGATGTAAAACATAATTTACGTAAGCTGACCTATATTCGTTTTCAGCTTGTGTGTATGTAGAAGGTTCTTAGTAAGGTGCAAGTCAGAGCCACTCTTAGATATAAATGCCTTTCAATTTGCAATTTGTGAAACCTCTGAAGTGTAATATAATATAATATATATATCCTACTTAAGAAATGAGGAAAATGAAGAAATTAAATTAGTCAGAACGTATGAAAGTTTTTATTTCCATATTTGGCGACAAAAGACAAACCTTTCAGGATTTCTCCCAAATATGGCTCAAAATTTGCCAATTTAGTTTCTGAAATAGAAGTCGGGTAATTTTGACCTCCAAAAAATGGTGAAAAAAGATGTGGGAAAGGAATGATTTGCTCCAAAATTTTGTCACGTAGGCCCAAACTGTCGTGGGTGTTGTAGATTAATGTACCTGACGATTAAAATTGTGCTATAGGCTAATCGGTGAGGAGGGCCAGAAACTGGCACAGCGCTCAGGCCAAACTAATGCTGTCTATTGCGCTAACTCCTGTAGTATTATTATTATTATTATTATTAAACTAATTTTATTAACCAGCGCCATCGGGAGTCTATCCCTTGAACTCATCCTTCAATTGGCTTTTTGAGAAACTGCGTTATCCACTGACCTACGGACGATGGTTAGCCGAATTAACTCGGTAAGTTTCCTTATAAGCGAAGTGAAGACACTGAGGTCCGTTGTTCGAATCCCGATGATGCTGGTAATAATGATACGGGAGTTAAAGCAATGAACATTATTAGCTGGCTCGAGTGTTGTGCCAGTTTCTGGCCCTCTTCACTGAATATCACCCACTGAGCGACGGGCACTGGCACCGTTAAATTCGCTCGACTCGGTTGAATTTTCGATAATCCCGTGGTTAACTAAGTTGAGATTGGTGCATTATGTTTTGGGTTAAGCAAAGTTAAATGCATGGTCAAATAGATAATGCTGAAAGGGTTTGCACAATGTGTGAATTAAGTTCTTGCAACAAATTGGAAAATTCATTTCTGATAATGACTAAATTCCTCAAAAAGGGAATAATACTTTGATCTCGGTAAATATACGTTTTCCCCACAAATTCCTTCACCCAAAATGTAGGAGTAATTATTCGCCTACTACAACCTGCAAGTAGGGGCTCCTCCCTTTATTTTGGTGGGCGTCATTGGGCGGTTTAGTCAGAAATGCTTGCGTGTTCCTTATTAGGATTCTTGGTGGTCATCTCTCAACACTCATTCAGCCACTATTTCAAAATGGAGATGGTTATTTTTAGACTTTGTTAGGATGCGCAGCGAATTTTAATCTCTCACCTATGGAGCGGTATGTAACCTTATATGGTTAAGCCCTAGATCGTAGGTTTCTCTCTCTCTCTCTCTCTCTCTCTCTCTCTCTCTCTCTCTCTCTCTCTCTCTCTCTCTCTCTCTCCCCATTCTCCATATATAAAATTACTGTACTTGTAAATGAAGCAACTCTCATTAAAGTTATTAATACGAAGTGTTTTTTTCCGGTTTGATTTGCATTACCTTTTGGCCCCGTTGCCAAGATCGATGAAGGCTCAAAGAATGCACACAGTCTTGGAGTATGTAATTGAGAAATTATTCGAATGAATTAATTTCTCTTCCCCCCCCCCTCCCCCCCTCACTTCTCACCCCCATCACCTACTTTCAATATTAAATTCAGTTAAGTGTGTGATTAGATTTTAGCAAGTATAAATTCACTGAAATTTCAGCTTTGTGTGATTTTATAATATATATAGCTTGCTTGCGAAGAGGAAAGGTTCTAGTTTACTAAGCGTTGCCATGGAAATGTCATAAAGTCAGCCATTTGCCCCGCCCATTTTTTCCTATCCCCATTTTCGAACATCCATTCACGTCGATGCTGCAAAATTCTCAAATGTACATCCCTTTTGTCATTTTGGGGCGTATGAATTGAATTTAGAGATGACGCTTGTTATTGCGAGGCGTTGCAAAACCGAATTTTGAAGCTTTAAACTTTTGAGGGCTGAGATACGCCTGTGAATGTCATTAACGTTAAATATCAAATCATAGTTTTATTTGAAGGTCACCCGTTATGTTTACACAAGTAGACCTTTGTCGAAATAACTTTAGTTTTTAAGGCTTTGTCATTTCAAGTTTTTTTTTTTACTAGAATCTTAAAGATGGCGGTCTTTGTTAAAAAATAACTGCAATAATCCTCGATAGATTACTTTTGCCTATTGGTACCAACTTGTCATTCAAATAAGACCGTACCTGTATTTATAAACGCACAGTAGGCATTAATTTAAAACTAATTTAAAATCGTCAAAACGATGGTGATCTTCGTTCATTCACAACAGTTACTGAAACTGGCTTCAGATTTGACCTATATTTGTTCCTTGTACAGCATTATTCCCTTGTGGATTTTAGCCCAATAATACCTGAGAGAAGTAGACTAAAGAGTTACACTATGGCAAGCTGGCAACACTTGGGTAGAAATATTTAGTAATAGTTGTTTGATAGGCTTTATACCCCATGTATTCAGGATTGTTGTTGGATTTAAATTTACTGCATAATACCCACGGGATCTAAAATTACTTCGAAACTTCCCTTCATATATCGAAGTGTGGCTTAAAATATGAAACTTTAGTCCAAATGGTTATTACGACCGATATATTAGGCATAATTGTATGTGGTATGATATTGTGTATATATATATATATATATATGTATGTATGTATAAGAACTTGAGAATATAATCAATGTAAAACTAAACGAGTAGTCGTTTAGCAATGTCTGTAGCACAAAGTATCTTTAATAGGAAGTGTCAATATCACACATACACACAGATGTCCTTGATAACGCTTTCATAAGTGTTTGACTAGTCTTAAAATAGTTCGCAAGACTAGGTTCATTCAGTGGGTAACAACTGAGGATTGTTGGTTATGCACACTGTAGAAACTAAGTATTTGAAGTGGGTTGTAAACTATGTAAAACCAAATGATTTTATTAGGTTGAATTTACAGTATACTGTTAATATTTCATTCTTAATTATAATGGAAGTTAAATTTTTTTTCATGCTGCTCCTATTGGATTTTGGACACTTTTTGGACTAATATATCGACTTTTTTTCCCCAAACTTTCTGTAACGCTTCTTAATTCACTCTCGACTCGTTTTAATTATTTTCATAAAAACTTCAATTGCTTGCCTACGCCAAACTTGGTGTAGTAAAACTTAATTTCATTGACCGGATCTTGTTTCTTTATCGACCTTAATTTGACATGAATAGGACATCTTATACGACGACTTCACATTCCAAAGAAACTCGGTCCACCGATTCCTCTGGGAACTCCGAAGTACGGAAGGAAGCAGAGACAAAAACATCGTCAAGGTTTAACTTTTAATAGATCAGTAATTAATAATAACAATGGGATGGAATGGGATGGACTATGCTAGTATGTGATTATGGAGATTGAATGGTCCTTTTAAATTTAAAAATTATGCAGATACAACTCCAAAGGTGGATATTCAGCTTCAGAATATTCTGAATGTTTGGAATTGGTATAGATTAACATGTTCAAGTTAAAAATTCATATTTTCAGATATATAACTACTTGGCTTAAGAGATTGTGAATTTTTAAAGATTTCAAACATTGGTCACGTACAACGATTTCAAATTAAATACAATGTCGCCCAGTTACCATGGAAACGAGTATATGCTTTTTAAGGAAACCATTTATTTTGAAGCGTATTTAAGAAATTATAATCTATGAATGCTTTTTAATTTAAAAAACAATTAGCATATTGTATGCATTATTCCTTATAGTACGCTTCTAAATAGTGTGTGTGTGTGTGTGTGTGTGTATATATATATATATATATATATACAGTATATATATATATATATATGGGTCTTTTCCGTTTGGGGGGTTAGCAGCGAATTTTAATGAGTCGGTATACTAATGTAGTTTTAGTCACTGATTTAAAAAATAACTTGTTTTTCATTTCTCAAAAAAAAAAGTTAGAGCACTTTAAATAATTAATGTTTTTAACGAAAATATCGTGACTTTAACCTAACCAATCGTCAAGGGCATTTAATTGACCTAACTGGGCATTAATTCTTGATTTCTTCTGCTACTTTTACGGATCTGCCGAGATCCTTCAAAAAACGTATTCTTCGTAAAGTTGCACTTTTTACCGTTTGACCGACGCTTTTGGCAACGAAAGAACTGGGTATTTTTATCAAAGGAACGCACTTTTTCATAAACAGTAGCAGTTTGTGACTGGCTAAATTTAACACAATCCTCTGTAACTAGTTTAAGCTAGTTAAAACACACACTAATTATTTAAAGTGCTGTAACCATGTTTGTTTTTCATTTCTCCAAAGAAGAGTTATTTTTGAAATCAGTGACCAGAACTACATGGTATACGATTTTCATTAAAATTCGCTGCTGGCCCCCAAACGGAAAAGTCCCGTATGTATGTATGTATAATTATTATTAAAACGTAGCAGTTTTCCCCACAGCCAGCAAGATCAACAAAAGGGTGGAGGATCTTGGTTGGAGGGAATGAACTCTCCTCTGATCCAACAAGATGGAGATAGCAAACAACTCAAATTGAGGTTTGACGTCAGCCAATATAAACCTGAAGAAATTGTTGTCAAAACTGTTGATAACAAGTTGTTGGTAAGTTTTATACACTGTTGTAAATTAATGGTCAGCAGTGAAATGAAGATAAGTCGGTAAACGAATTTTATCTCCTTAACGTAAATGCATTGTCCGAAAAAACTCTGGTTTTGGTCAACTTTTGCGATTGTATCATAATTAATACTGATCTGTGTAGCAATTTAATCACTTGGAAGTAGTTTGTTTTAACGAACCATTTCCTCTATGCTGGACATGCTTTTTTCCGAGACTGACTGGCTTCCTGCAATATGGAGAGCTATATCGTGGCCACGTTACTATACCGCTTTCGGTTAGATTAGCGAATCAGACCGACGTTGGTTGTGTTTAGTTAGATGGGTGACAGTCCTCTGCGTTCAGATATAGCGACCATTAGATGGGTCAGATCCCACATTAAAGCTGTAGGTCCTCTGTCTTAATACCTTTGTCGTTACGAGGGAATTGAAAAAGTTCCAAACATTATCATTCCACAACGATTCGTCAATCACAGGTCGGTTATTCTGTCTGGATCATTGACACTGTACAGACATTCGTAGATGTTTTCATTCTGCTCTACGCCGTCTGACAACAGAAATCTGATCACTTCTTTGTTCTCTTCGAGTGCTTACCTTTACTGGTGCCGCTATGTTTAACTGTTTGCAGACAGTGCCCCGCCCGGCTGAAATAAGTGGAAAATGAAATTAGCCCAACGCATGCGCAATCCCTAATGAAATATGACGGGCAAAGTTCTAACTCTAGTTTGATTCCTTTATGAAAATTCACTTCACTGACTGACCCTTGTACTTTAACAGTAAATAAGAATGGAATCGTTAGACCATTTCTCACTCTAAAGTAACGTAGGTACTATGAAACTGGCACCGAGAATATTTTCAACAAACATACGCCTTTTCTTGCCCGTGGTTGCAACCGATCAAGTAAAGACTATTTCATTCGTGAAAAGTAACAGCGTGGAAACTAATTTTCCTACATGTGTTATGGTTGGCAGTACTCAAGAGTCACCTAAGCCCAAACACTGACGGGGGTGAGTGACCAGTCGTCCAACCTAGCCCGAGCCAGCAGCAGGGAGCGAGCCCAGAGTCCGACAAATAACACAAAGCTAGCGGTAGCTCACTATTTCATTCGTAATTGATAAAACTCTCCACCGTGGATGACGCGAGTCGGCGAATTCAGTTTCTCCTTTACACCATTACGGTAGACTTAAGCAAGATTTGTTTGCAGCAATTCTAAATAACCTATCCCGCTATCTAGCTTTTACGTAATCACTGTTTTCGCATATGGACCTATAATTTTAACTGTTGGTAAATATTGCGCACCTTTTAGTCTTAAGAGTGTACTTCATTCTTAATTCTGCCAAAGATTGTCCATTACAACAACTTGTTCTTTGTAGGTCCACGCAAAGCACGAAGAGAAGTCTGACAGCCATTCCGTGTACAGGGAGTACAACAGGGAGTTCCTCCTGCCCAAGGGAACCAATCCCGAAGTCATTAGGTCTTCTCTTTCTAAAGATGGGGTCTTGACAGTGGAAGCTCCTCTCCCAGTCCTCCCAGGCACCGGCGAGCACACTATTCCAATCGCGCATCATTAAACTCCGTCATTGATTCGAGAAAAAATTTTGAAGGATGAAAATAACTAATTCGGAATCAATTGAAAAGCAAAATAGATTCACGAAGCAAATTATTTTTGTATTTTTTTTTAGGATTATTAAAATCTGTTCTAAATATGATCATTGATGAATCTCCAAATTCCATTTAAGAATATGTAAATAAAATGAACGATACGAAAACCATTTTCTACAATACAAATTATTTTTTCATTTATTCGAAGGTTTCGGAGCCACGTTTACGACTCGTTAAACAAAACCTCTTCCCATTTTTCTAAATGAACGTTAAATCCAAACTAAAATTATGAATGATGAAAAGGTCACAAATATTTCAACTAAATTATTAACGTTTTTAAAACTTCATACGTAAACACTAATGGCATAGGAATGACTCTTGAAATAGTTTCAAAATATATCCTCATGCTGCTCAAGTAGTGCTGTTTTCGTTCGAAGCTGTCACTACTACAGAAATTAGTATATCTAAACTAATAGATTAACTCGTAAATGCTTAGATTATTTATATGATTCGACTGAATTATTAGATTGGAAGATCATCATCATCTTGGAACTAGTAAAATTTACGCATATATACACATTCATTGCTCTCAATTTAATTTCATTTCTGCATATCTCTTTCAAAAATTACTTTAATCTTCTGCCATTCATTTTTCATGTTAAAATTATTTGCACTAAAGATAAATTTCAGAATTGTTTTGTATTTTAACTTTAAATCCTTACAACGTTAACTAGGTTATCTTTATACAGTTAATTTAAGAAGTATTGTGAAATTCTTGTATTTCGTGTGTGTATATATATATATATATATATATATATATAGTCCGGCATCATAGGAAAAATAAAAAAAAAAAGGCAAAACAAAAGCTTTTATTTACAGAACGTGCTCAATATGTCCACCATTGTTTTCAATACACAAATTCAGACGTGATACCCAGTCAGCAAGCACACGGTGAATGATGTCAGAAGTAATGGTGTTACATTCCCCAATAATGCGCTGCCGCGAATGTTCAACACTCCTAATTTAATCTGCGTATACCAGCGCTTTCAAGTGGCCCCAGAGATAAAAATCTAGTGGCGTGAGATCCGGGCTTCTAGCTAGCCATTCTACAGGCCCTCGACGTCCTATCCAATGACCAGGGAGTTGTTGGTACAGGTATTCCCTTACTTGGGTGCTGTAATGTGCAGGAGTGCCGTCTTGCTGGAACCATGTTGGGAAATTTCCTTCTTCGTTCAAGACACTGGGAAATGCTTCTTCCTTGAGCATTCGTAGGTAGATGCCTCCAGTGACATGTTCATCGAAAAAGGGGGGGCCTATGATGCGATCCTTCCAAATGCCACACCATACCATCACCCGAGATGCACCTTGTTCCTTTAAAGAGGTATACCAGTGAGGGTTGTTTTGAGACCAGTAGCGGGTGTTCTGTCGATTTACCTCACCATTTCCATAAAAAACAGCCTCGTCACTGAATAGAATGGTGGACGGGAAATTGGCATCCCGAGCATATTGTTCCGTAGCCCATTCACAAAATTCCATCCGCCGGTCGGGATCATCTTCGCTTAATTTCTGTAGGATCTGAAGTTTATATGGATGCCATTTGTGAGCCTGAAGAATGCGATGGATGCTACTTTTCAACACTCCTGTCTCGGCGGACAATCGCCGAAGAGGCTTATTGGGACTTCTGTTAAAATGAGCCAGGATAGCAGTCGCTGTATCATCGTCAGTGGACCTCCTTGAAGGTCCACTGCGTGGTTTATCTTCTATGAGTCCTGTTCCCTTAAACTTTGCAACAAGTCTGCTAACACAACTCTGTATTATTGGCTCGCGGTCTGGTTGCAGTCTGTTAAATTCAGCAGCGGCCTCTCTCTGACTCCGATTTCCTAGAGTAGAATTATCTGGATTCGTTCTTCCTTGCTCACAGACATTATGGTCTGTAAAAAGAAAAATATGAATTATGGTTTGTAGAAATAGAAAAATATGAATTTCTCCTATGATGCCGGACTTATGGGACACCCCATATATATGTATATGTATATATATGTATATGCGCGAAAATGTTCAGGCTAACTTTATGAAATGATTGTACATTCATAAACGATACATGTGAAGGCGACATTCGTTAATATTTTACCAAGTCTAGCCAGTTATGTGGGAACTCAGCCTGTGTGCACACACACACACACACACACACACACACACACAGGGTGTCCCTAAATTATTACCCTGATTAAAGCATGCTATAACTTTTAAATACACACGTAGATAAACATACAAAGTTTTGATACATAGTTAATGAACTTAATAAGCTTCCACATGTGCACCCCTAGTGGCACGTAAAATGTCTAAACGGTATTCACACTCACGCCACACATTTTCCAACATTTGTGGGTTAACTGTTGCAATTGCATCCGTAAGGCGTTCTCGCAATTTCCTGATATCTGGAACAACTGTTGCATAAACCAAATCTTTAACATGACCCCAGAGAAAGAAATCCAGCGGGGTAATGTCTGGTGATTTTCGGGGGCCATGGGATTGGCCCGTCCCCTGCCAATCCATCGATTTGGAAATGTTGCGTCGAGAGTTTCACGAACAACATGCGCCCAATGAAGGGGTGCCCAATCTTGTTGGAAGATGACAGTTGGCTGCCTGTCCTGCAGCTGGGGGATGGCGTAATTGGTGAGCATATCCAGGTACATAGTTGCGGAAACAGTGTTCTCAGCGAAGAAGAAAGGACCAATTATCTGGTCATGCATTAGTCCACACCAGACATTGATCTTCGGACTGCCCCGAATATGCTCCCTTGCGGCACGTGGGTTTTCCGATCCCCAAATACGCCCATTGTGTCTGTTGACTCTACCACTAAGATGAAACGTAACCTCGTCTGAAAAGCAGACACGTAACAAGTCATTATCCTCGTCAATGCTGTTCAAAATGTCGATAGCGAATTGTTCACGTTTTGGACGGTCATCAGGCTTCAGTTCTTGAACAATTTGTACCTTGTAGGCGTGTAACTTCAAACGTTTGTGCACCGTAGACTTCGGTATCTTTAGTTGGCATGAAGCTTGTCTCACCGATTTCCTTGGTGACCGTGTGAAAGCAGTTTGAATGTTTTCCACCGTCCCATCGGAAACTGATGGTCTACCATTGCTCTTTCCCTTTTCCACATTTCCAGTTTCCAAGAACTTTTTCATCCACGACTTAATTAACTTCACATCAGGTGGATTTTTTCCATATTTTGTTCTGAACCTTCGCTGAACACTGACAGGAGATTTTGTTTCTGCAAGCCACACAACACATTGTGCCTTCTCTGTCACAGACGCCATCTTAACTGAACAGCTACTACAGCGCTCCTAGCGGCGAATGCGGTAGACGAAACACACCAGCACAAACTCTGTGTGTACGAGATCACCTGTAAAAAGAAAACGGATGTAAGATTCGTCATTAAAACAGGAGAGCATACTGTTTTCAGGGTAAACATTTATGGACACCTTGTACACACACACACACACACATATATATATATATATACACACACACACTGTATGTATATATATATATATATATATATGTGTGTGTATGTATGTATGTACCTTTGGTTACCTTCCGCCCGAATTGTTCATTCTGACGAAGGTCAAGCTTTTCACTCCACCTTAGGCCTACAGTTTAACGTGGAATCCGAACCACACCCCATCAGCAACCCAGCGTCTTAACCACTAGGCCACCTAGGGTACCCATTTATCTACCAACCACTTTCTTTATTGTGTGGAAGGATGAACAGCTGGGTTTTGCTGCGCGCCGGCTACCGTCGGGTATCGAACCCGTGGCCGATGGATTCGTAGTCAGCTACGCTAACCACTACACCACCGAGGCGCATATATATATATATATATATTTATTTATTTATTTATTCTAACTGCAAACACGCAGTATAATTAACGTAAAGAACGACGCTTGTATAGGAGAATATTCCGCGCAAGATGAGAGAGAACGAAACAAATGAAAAAATGAGGTAACCACCCAGGAATCGAAGAATTACGGCACTTGATTGAGTGAGGCCCGTGGTGTAATGGTTATCATATCTGACCGGCAATCGGAAGATCCCGGGTTCGATTCCCTGGTGGTTACCTCATTTTTTCATTTGTTTCGTTCTCTCTCTCTCATCTTGCGCGGAATATTCTCCTATACAAGCGTCGTTCTTTACGATATATATATATATTTTTTTTTTTTTATTTACCGCCGATTCGTACCTAGTGAAAGTGCTACATATTTCGGCGAGGCAGTGGGTGGGTGGTGTTACTGAGTTGGGGGCGGTAGACTGGGGTTGGGGGGAGTAAGGTTCAGTTGCTGGATAGTGGGTAGGAGTGGTATAGTCTTAGATACGAAGCATATGGGAATGAGTGAGGAAAAGGAAAATCGCTCCCGCTGAAAAATGGGGACCTTCGGCGAGTATGGATTGTAGATGCTCGAGTATGGGAATTTTGGACAAGAGAGGGAAACACCCGCGACGAAGAGCGGACAGGTTTGGGCATTCGACCAGATGTACGACAGTGATAGGGGTATGGCACGTAGGGCAGAGTGGGGCTGGTGATTTAACCATAAGGTCACCATGAATAATGCGTGTGTCTCCTAGGCGGAGACGAGCTAGAATCCCTTCTTTATGGCGGGACCGGTGCGGTGGAATGAGGAGGCCCAGTATCCTAATTGTGGTTTGATCTTGTGGAGTTTTTGTATGGCCTGGTCCCATTCCCGTTGCCAGATGGAGCGGAAGTGGGAGCGGAGAGTCGGGAAAAGGTCTGAGAAAGGGATGGGCCAGAGGGAGGCCGGCAGTAAGCACGCCGTTTTTGCTGTGCGGTCCGCCGCCGCCGCCTCGTTACCCTGGATGCCGACATGTGCCGGGACCCAGTAGAAGGCGAATGTCTTGTGTCGGAAGGCTGTTAAAAAGTGAAAGGTTTGCTGGATGGTACAGACGAGCGGGTGAGAGGGGTGCTAAATATCTTTAGGGAGAGAAGTGCGTTTTGGGAACCTGAATAAATGACGAAGGAGCTGGCAGAGTGGGTGCGCACAATGTCGAGGGCCTCCATAATCGCGAAGAGTTCTGCCGAGAAAACGGAGGCCTTGCGGGCAGGCTGACGCCTCGAGAAAGCGGCTGGGCCAGTATCACCGCTGAGGCGGCTGTACCATCCTCCGAGCGGGACTATCTGTGTAAATGGGGACTGTCTCCAGGTGTTGGGTTGCGTGTTCTCGGAAGAGTGACCTGTAAACCGTAGCGATCGTGGTAGTCTTTGGTAGGGTACACAGGTCCCTGAAAACTTGATAGGGGTGAGGAACCAGGGGGGATAGATGCTATATGAAATGGGGATAACTGTGGCCTATATATAGTCTCGAACTAACTTATTTCAGTGTTCCTGAGGATGTCATTAGACGAAAGCGCTTGAGCACCATTGTTTCTTTTTTCCTTCGTGGTTATTTTCATCATATATATATATATATATATACATCCGTGGTTCGGATCCCACGTAAAGCTGTAGGTCCCCTCCGTCATATGACCTTAGATGTTGCGAAGGAGGTTAAACAACCCCAATAAAAAAAATAAAAAAAATATATACATATATATATTATATATATATATACATATATATATACACACAGTATATATAAACCTCGTTTGGGTTCCGTGCGTCGGTCTTTCTTCACATGAAGGTCAAGTTGGTGGCCCCGCCTCTAGTCCTGGCTCGGTGGAGGAGCGAGTTGCTCTCTTGCGCTCTCCACCGCACATAGCCAGGTATACCCGGCTCATCTGGTACCGTCCTGAGCCAGGCATCTAGTCTTCTCTTGAAGACTTCAACTTTGACCCCTGTAACGTTTCTGAGGTCCTTTGGAAGCTGGTTAAAAAGTCTTGGCCCCCTAACAACCAAGCTATTTTCCTCCAATGTTGAAGAGGTCCCCTTGTCGGGCCTTTAATTTGGGAACACTACACATTCTGCCTTTCCCATTTTCCAGCGTTGTTTGGATGGTAATTGGGTTTAGTTTGAGGTTTGGTACCAGTTTTTAGATCACTTTCCATATGTAGATTATACCTCTCTCTTCTTTCCAGGGAGCACAGATTTAGTTTATGTAGTCTTATCTTGCTGTGAAATGTGTGTGCTTTCTTCGTTTATTAATTTCTTCCTTTTTATATGGGGATGTCAAAACTAAGCAGTATTCCAGTTTAGGTATGATTAGTGTTCTCAGCAGGGGAGTCATTACTGTCTTGTCCCTCCTTTTGAACGTTCTTAGTACCTGTCCCGCGACTCTCTTTGCTTTGTTTATTGCTATCTGATTTTGTGTCTTGAATTTGGCATCTTCGGTCATTATTACGCCCAAGTCGACTGCTTTCGTACTTCTCTGAATTTCCTATCTATCTGGAGCATAATATGTAGTCTGTTTAAGTTCCTCATTTCTACCATATCTCAAGAGCTGAAATGTCTCGGTGTTAAATGTCATATTGTTGTCTTTTGACCATGTGTATATTTTACTATACTGTTGCTGTTTACTCCACTGTCTATGTCTGTTAGCATGATAATGAACAGGAGTGGAGCCAGTACTGTACTTTGTGGTACTGAGCTACGTACTTCTGATTCTGATGATGATACACCTTGAATTTTGACGACCTGTAGACGTTCTCTGAGGAAGTTGTAGATCCATTTTCCCACTTTGCCTGTTATTCTCATATGTTTTATTTTATGTGCTATTATACCATGATCGCATAGGTCGAAAGCTTCAGCAAAATCCGGTGTATATGACATCATAGTTTTCATTGCCTTCAAGTGCATCTAGGATATTGTTATAATGCTCTATAAGTTGTGATAGGCATGATCTTCCTAATTGGAATCCGTGCTGATTTTCGTTGAATCTTTCCAGTGTCTCTAAGAAGTCATAGATTTTCTCTCTAACTATTCTTTCAAATATTTTGGGGAGGTGGGACGTCAGTGACACTGGTCTATAGTTCTTTGCTTGAGATCTATCCCCTCCTTTATATATAGGGACAATGTTTGCTCTGTTCAAGATACTTGGTATTTCCCCAGTGTCTAGGGATCTTCTCCATATCCAGTATAAGGGTGTAGCTATTTCATTTTTACAGTTTTTAATCAATAGTGCGTTCCATTTGTCCTTGTCCGGACCTGCAGCTGAATGTGATTTCATTTGTCCTATAGCTCTCGATACATCTTCTGGGGTAAAATCAAAGTCTGTTATACATTCTCCTTACAATTTCTCTTCGAAGAATGCATCTATGTCAGGTATCGCTTTGCCACTTTTTGGGGTACTGAAGACCGATTCATACTGGGCTCTCAATGTTTCAGATATTTCTTTTAGATCGTCTGTTAGTTCATTATTTCCTTTCCTTAAGGACCCGATAGTAGCGCGCGTTTTTGTTTTCCTTTTCGCATAGCTGTAGAAGTATTTTGGATTTTCCTTTATTACTTCCACCGCCTTTTCCTCTTCCCTCTCTGTATGGCCCTTTATCAGAGTTTGTATTTCCCTATCGATACTCTCCAGTTTTTCTTGTATTACTTTCCTGGCATTGTTGTCTCCACAATTAGCTAACTTCGTCGCTACTCTTTTTCTTTTGCGGAATATTCTTCTCTTTTGCCTCTCTAGCCAGTTCCTCTTTCCTTTTGGCTGTGCTTTCGGGGCATATTTTTCCAAAATTCTCAGCGTCTTTTCTTCCAAGGTTGTTCTCCACTCTATTTGGGCCATGTGTGATCTGACCTCTTTCCAATTTATAGTATTGGAGTTTAAAGAAACTTTTGGCTAATGCTCATTTGAGCAAAGAAGAATTCTGCACTGTTTTATGTGAAGTAGAAGCAATGGTGAACAGCAAGCCCATCACCTTTGTTTATAACAATATGCAGGATGCAGAGCCATTGACACCAAATCATTTTCTCTGTGGTAAACGATTAACACCAAGCCCTAGTTTGCCAGTAGACTTACAGCCTATCCAGAGCAGTCAAGAAGAATTAACCAGAAGGTTCAAGTACCTTGAAGAGCTACAAGATCAGTTTTGGAAGAGGTGGCAGATGGAACTGGTAAAGACTTCAGGAGGAAAATTAAAGAGACTTATACAAAAATTCTATGCTTTAGAAATCAGCAAAAAACAGGGACAGTCAAGATGAAGCATTTGGGTTACAGCCTCATGGAGAAGGCTTGGCTAAACTTGTAGAAGGTAATGATAATGACAACAATGCCTCTTCGGTGTGAAGTGTTAGAAAATCTAGAAGAGAAAGAGCCATTGTTGTCCCAAGGCGATATGATGACTAAGCTGAATGATGCAGCATTCCTTGTACATATTAAGTTAAGGTGTGTATATATATCCATATCGTAATTGTAAGGTTAGTGAAAAATTCACTTAATTTAGAGCTAGCATTTTTGGGCTGTTGTGTCATTATTGTTTGGGCACTCTTGTGGCATCATTTTTTTGGGGGCACTGGCGCGTCCTTTCTACTCGTTTGTTGAATGCGGCACTTACAGGACGTGGTCTTATAGAGAGCTTACTTGCAATTCAGTTGCATCGTGCAATGGTGCAGGATGATGTTGTTAGGTTTAGGAAGAAGACCATAAATAGTGCCCATTTCGTTTTTTTTCTTAATTTTATGCAACTGAGGCCTAAAGTAGGCCCACATCGAGTCAGCAACCCTGAGGTAGGACCTAATAGGACCTCCAAGTCCGTAAGTTTGTTTTAGTCTAGCTTAACTTAGGCTATAAGTTAAAGTAGCCCCTCAGAGCTTGGCTGTTGAAGGCTCAGCTGTGATTCTAAACCCAATAAAAATAAATAAAAATAACAGGTTAAATGCAAAGACCATGATTGGCTACTTTGTGGAGACTTAAAAGTGATTTGTATGTTGTTAGGTCAACAACCAGGTTATACGAAGTTTCCATGTTTTTTGTGTGAATGGGATAGCCGAGCAAGAACTCAGCACTGGATAAAAAAGGAATGGCCATGCAGAGTCAACCTGACACCTGGTTCTAAAAACATTCAACGTGAAAGTTTGGTTGACACGAAGAAAGTCCTTTTACCTCCGTTCACATAAAATTGGGCTTGATGAAGCAATTTGTTAAGGCCTTGAACGAAGATGGAGATTGTTTTAAGTGTCTGTGTGATAAATTCCCAACTCTTTCGGAAGCAAAATTGAAAGAAGGCATTTTCGTTGATTCACAGATTAGAAAACTGAACTGTGGATGAACACGTTGAAAGAACAATGAACAATCTTGAAAAAGAAGCGTGGATTGCTTTTAAGGATGTTATCAGCAAATTTTTGGGAAACAACAAGGACCCAAATTACCAGAACATTGTGAACAACATGCTGAATAAGTTCAAAGAGTTGGGTTGTAATATGAGTTTAAAATTACATTTCTTACATTCTCACTTGGATTACTTCATTAAGAATCTCGGAACACTCAGCGAAGAACAAGGAGAACAGTTTCACCAAGACATCAAAGAAATGGAGACGAGATATCAGGGAAGGTGGGACATCAGCATGATGGCTGATTACTGCTGGATGTTGAAACGGGATACTCCAGAATTATTACATAAAAGAATAGGAACAGCGCGTACATTCGCGACTAAAAGGCATAGATCTCACAAGAAAACTTAGGACAAATAAAGATGAATATGTAATTGACGTTAATAGTCTTCTTTCTTTTTAAAGTTATTTGCATTTGTAATTAGTATAACAAATGTTGTTGTTTTTTCCCTTCCAGTTTGCAGAAAATCCTTACGTGATAGAAAAAATGGACACCTTATTCGAAATCAGCGTAGTTGAATTATATAAAATCAGTTATTAGTAAGAACACAACTCTTATAAAGTTCTTATTCGCAGGCCTGTGTAATTGAATCAAAGTTATTCTATGCTGGTTGTAGACTTGTTTGAAAATAAACTAAAATGATTGATAGTGGGACAAATAATATTTTCGTTGGAAGCTATTTTGAAAATAATTTAAAGACACTATCAACAAATAGCGAATACTGGTGAAAATTTTTAAAATATGAAAATATATGGAGTTACCGCTTTGATCAGGGGTTCTCAAAGTTTTTGTTACTTCGTACCCTCTGATTCATAAACAATCAGCTCGTACCCCCATTAGTAAGAATTCACATAAGATACAGAAATATCAGTAATAAATGCTTTATTAAATGAATAAACAACAAACTTCTTCCGCAGCTTATTATCCCATCTTTACATGGGGTCGCTGTTTTTGGTTCGTCTTCTCCACTCTCCTCTGTCGTATACCACGTCCTCCTCCAAGTCCTTCTCCCTGATGTTCGCCACCACACAGTCCCTCCATCTCGTCTTCGGTCTTCCTCTTCTTCTCCGTCCCGGCAACTCCATCTCCAGCACTGCGCCCCACATACTCCTCCTCTCTTCTCCTGACGTGTCCATACCACCTCAGCTTGGCTTCCTGCACCTTCTTAGATGCTTCCGCCACCTTCACTGTTCCTCTTATATACTCATTTCTGACCCTATCCCTCCTCATCACTCCACACATCCATCTCAACATCTTCATTTCAGCCACATCGATTTCTCTTTCATTGCTCTTCTTCATTGGCACAGTCTCCATTCCATACAACATTGCCGGCCTCACCACTGTTTTGAATACCTTTCCCTTCAGTTTCACTGGGACCCTCTTATCACAGAGCACCCCTGATACGTCTCTCCAGTTCTTCCATCCCGACTGTATTCTACAGTTTATCTCTCTTTCTGCTCCCCCCTCTGCATCCACTGTTGACCCCAAGTATTTAAAATACTCCACCGTCTTAACACGCTCTCCACTCAATGTCACTTCCCCTCCTCGGTCCTGCTGCACATCACATCTCATATATTCGGTCTTCTTTCGGCTAATTCTCATCCCCCTACTTTTCAACGCCTCTCTCCAATTTTCCAACCGCTGCTCCACCTCCTCTTTCGTCTCCCAACTCAACACAACATCGTCTGCATACATCATGCACCACGGCGCCTCCCCTCTGATCCTGTCCGTCAACACATCGAATACAACATTGAAAAGGAAGGGACTCAAAGCTGATCCTTGGTGCAGACCAACTTCCACCCCAAAGCTCTCTGACACACCCACGCTACTCCTCACCTTAGTTATTACTCCCCTGTACATCCCCTTGATCAGTTTAACATACTTCTCCGGTACCATCTTTTCCCTTAAGCATCTCCAAACTTCCTGCCGTGGTATCCTATCATATGCCTTCTCCAAGTCAATAAAAACCATGTGCAACGCCTTCTGCCCCTCTCCGTACCTCTCTGCCAACTGTTTCAATGCAAAAACTGCATCTGTCGTTCTCCTTCCCGGGATAAATCCAAACTGTTCCACTGACACTTCCGCTTCGTCTCTCAACCTACTCTCCACTATTCGCTCCCATATCTTCATTGTATGTGATATTAGCTTGATCCCTCTATAATTCGTGCAATCTTGTACATCTCCCTTCTCTTTGAATATAGGCACTATGATGCTGGTCCGCCACTCATCCGGAATCACCTCCTGGTCAAACAACTTCTGCATTAGATCCCACACCAGATCCACCCCCTCATCTCCCAGTGCCTGCCATGCCTCGGCTGTTATCTCGTCTGGGCCAGTCGCTTTGTTATTTTTCATCCTATTCAGAGCACGACTCACTTCCATCCTCCCCACTTGTTCTGTCATTGTTAGAAAATCTAGAAGAGGAAGAACCATTGTTGTCCCAAGGCGATACGATGACTAAGCTGATTGATGCAGCATTGCTTGTATATATATTAAGTTAAGGTGTGTATATATATCCATCTCATAATTGTAAGGTTAGTGAAAAATTAAATTAATTTAGAACTAGCATTTTTGAGCTCTTGTGGCATCGTTGTTTGGTCACATTGTTGGCATCATTTTGGGACGCGGCGCGTCCTTTCTACTCGTTTGTGGAAGGTCGTACGTAAAGGTGTGGTTTGATAGAGAGCTCTCTTGCAATTCAGTTTGGTTGTTTAGATACATGATTGTTGCATCGTACAATAGTCCAGGTTGCGTTGTTGTTGCAAGGTTCATAAAGAAGACCACAAATAGTACCCTTTTGTTTACCTTTTAAGTTCATGTAATTTAAGGTCTAAGGTAGGCCCGCATCGAGTCAGCAACCCTGAGGTTACCCTGAGGTAGGACCTAATAGGATCTCAAATCCGTAAACTTTAATTTAGCTTAACTTGGGCTTTAGGTAGAACTTGCCCTTTAGAATTTGGCCGTTCACGGCTCAGCTGGGATTTCGAACCCGACAAATAAATAAAATAACATGGTCCTTCAGAACCGGATTTCTACCCCAAGACTGAGTCAGTGACCATTTTTCGGCAAAGTTCTGATTGTGCAAATTGTATCCCAAGTTAGGCCTAGACGGGTTGAGTATTATTGAATTAAGGTCCCGGGGTAAAAAGTTTGGTTGCCCAATTGCGAAACTTGGCCAGTCGTCTGTCGTTTTTTGGCCTACTTTTTTTCCGGTTTGGTTAATTTTGGGTTATTATTGAGTTAAGGTCCCAGGGTAAAAAGTTTGGTCGCCCAATTGCGAAACTTGGCCAGTCGTCTGTCGTTTTTTGGCCTACTTTTTTTCCGGTTTGGTTTTTTGGGTTATTATTGAATTAAGGTCCCAGGGTAAAGTTGGTCGCCCAATTGCGAAACTTGGCCAGTCGTCTGTCGTTTTTGGCCTACTTTTTTTCGGTTTGGTTAATTTGGGTTATTATTGAATTAAGGTCCCAGGGTAAAGTTTGGTCGCCCAATTGCGAAACTTGGCCAGTCGTCGGTCGTTTTTTGGCCTATATTTTTTCTGGTTTGGTTAATTTTGGGTCATTATTGAATTAAGGTCCTGGGGTGGAAAATTTGGTATTCCATACTGGTGTTTGGTTAGTACCCCACTCAGCAATTCAGTTTATTTGAAAGTAAAATTTGCGTTTGATCAGTTTGGTTAAGTATTTCTGCCAATTCAGCTCATTTGGTATTGAGCCCAAGGGTTGTTTACATTGAAGATGAGTGCATCTGAATTGAACAAATTTATAAAAAGGAAAGTGCCTACAAAGGTCTAATTACAAAGGTCATTGCCACTATAGATTCTGCCATAGAGCAAGAGGATTTACGCTTAGTGACTGCGAAGCTTGCCATATTAGAAACTAAAAAGGTTGCTCTAAGTGAGGTAAATGTTAAAATTGAGGCTCTTATAGAAGAGGATGAAATAGAAAATAACAATTTACTTTGAAGAGATTATTGATGATATGACTAACGTAGGCCTCCGAGCAAAAGAGTTTAGCAGCTCAGTACAGTTAGAGACCAGGTCTAATAATGAAACACACACTCAACAAATGATGCTTGTGAAGTTAAGGTTAACAGATCTGTAGTTCAATTACCGAGGCTTGTACTCAAAACATTTTCTGGGAGTATTCAGGAATGGCAAGGATGGGCAGACAGTTTTCAATCAGCAGTTCATTCTAGTCAAGTGTTAAGTGCCGTGGAGAAGTTTAATTATTTGCGGTCCCTCTTGGAAGGGGAGGCAGCAAAGACTATAGCAGGATTAGCATTAACAGAGGCTAATTATAATGTGGCTTGGGATATATTAAAGAAACGGTTTGGTAAGCCAGAGATCTTAATTAAAAGCCACCTCCGTGCACTTTTAACTATACCTCCTGTTAATAATCCTAATAGTGTCAAGGAGTTACGGCAGTTATATGATGAATTTGAAATTAGAACTAGGTCTCTGGACAACTTGGGTGTAGGAATGGAAAAGTATGGTATAATGTTGGTTCCTACACTGGAGTCTAAATTGCCTAGCTCAATTTTGCTTGAATTAAGTAGGGGACACTCTGCAGAACATGTGTACATCCCCTTCAGCAGATGTTAAGTCTTTTAGGCACAGAATTAGCAAGACGAGAGGGAGTTTGAGTTTGCACAGTGGGATGGTAAACAAGAGGACAAAGGCAGGCACAGCACCAAAGTTTCCACAAAAAGGAATAGCCCAGGTACAGTATCAGCTCTACATGCCTCCTCTGAGAATAAATTAAAGGGAATCAAGGAATGTATATTTTGCGAAGGCAACCACAAGTCATATAAATGTGAGGTGGCTGAGGCCTTACCCTTTGAGGAGAGAAAGGACAGGGTAACTAAGTCCACAGCATGTTTTAAATGTTTTTTGAAAGGTCATAGAGCAAGGTTTTGTAAGTTTAAAATTTTGTGCAAAAAATGTCATGGTAGGCATCAGCCATTATTGTGTGAAAACACTCTTAGTAGGCCTACCCCAGAAGTAGAGACATCAGTGGCACATGCCACTGCTATGCAAGGGAGTAAAAGTAAAGGGGGATTATTGCAAACAACTGCAGCCTTATTAATTGGGAATGAGGGAGAAGCTACTGTAAGAGTGTTGTTTGATAGTGGTAGCCAGTGTAGTTTTATTAAGACCAGAATTTTCAGAAAATTGAAGTTTAAAGAACTTAAGAGGGAAAATTTAAGAATTTCTGGGTTTGGGGGTTCCGTTCAAAACCGAACCAAATTTAAGAAGGTAGAAGTTCTGGTTAAAGGGTTGTTACCGCAAAGTCCCACTATCAAGGTCCAAGCTGTAGAGATTGAGGAACTTTGTGCTCCAGTCACTACTTGTTTAGATATGGCATGTGTCCAAGAATTGCAAGTTAAAGGAATTAATTTGGCAATAATAAGTTTGAGGGAACAGAAGATATTAGTCTTTTGATTGGAGCTGACTATTATTGGGACTTCATCACTGGTAATATTGTCCGTACATCTCAAGGCCCAGTAGCTATTGAAAGTAAGCTAGGCTGGATGCTACATGGTAGTTATTGCAATGAAATGGAAGTTAAGGCTCTCTTTGTTAAGATTGAGGAGAACAGCCATGGTCTGGAAAGGCATTTGAAAGCATTTTGGGAACTTGAATCTATTGGTATAAAGGACAACCAGGCAAGTACAGTGAACAATGATGTTTTAGAGCACTTTGAAAAAGGGATTGGGTTTAGAGATGGTTGCTATGAAGTTGGCCTACCATGGAAGGATTCTTGCAAACCCGGTTCAAACCTTCAGCTAGCTAATCGGAGGTTGGAGACTTCATTGTACAGGCTAAGAAAAAATGAGGAGTTGTTAATTGAATACAATGAGGCCATCCTAAGTTATGTAAGGGAGGGCTATGCTGAAAGGGTGCAAGGTGAGCTGGTGAGCCAGGAGGCACATTATCTACCACACCATGCAGTGGTACGGCGAGACAAAACTACCACCAAACTGAGGGTAGTTTTTGATGGCTCAGCCAAGGACAAAGGTGGTGTGTCCTTGAATGACTGTTTGGATGCTGGGCCAAATTTAAATGCAGATTTATTTTCCTTGTTACTGAGATTCAGGTTTGGTAGAGTAGCATTGACTGCAGATGTGAAGCAAGCTTTTTTGCGGATAAAGTTAAAACCAGAGGACAGAGATGCAGTAAGGTATCTGTGGGTGGATACGAAAGACTTGTTGGAAAATGAACCTAAGGTTCAAGCATATAGAATGAAGTCAGTGTTGTTTGGCCTCAGCTCTAGTCCATTTCTGTTGGCAGCTACTATGCAGTACCATTTTAAGAAATATTCTGAAGTCTATCCTAACACTATTGAACACATAAGGAAAAATTTTTATGTTGATGATTTGCTATGTTCCGTGGATAATACAGAAATGGCTAAACAGATATTCATGGAGGCTAGAGCTATAATGAGGGAGGCTGGCATGGAGCTCAGAAAATGGCAGACCAATCATTCGCAATTACAAGAGTTTATGAGTCATTCCTCTGTAGTACCTGATGCAGCAGAAAGTATTGAGGATTCTGGTATTAAGGAGTTGTGGGCAATAGACGCAAAGGTGCTAGGCATCGTTTGGCAGCAAGATGATGATTTGTTTACCTTCAATGGGAAATCTTTAGTAGAGCTGGCCGAGAATGAGACAAGGTGGACAAAACGTACAGCTCTTAGTTTGGCTTCGAAGGTCTTTGATCCTCTTGGATTCCTGGCTCCATTTGTGATAAAGTCAAAAATTTGGTTTCAGAGCCTCTGGGAAATTGGACTTGGTTGGGACCAAGAGTTATCTGATCATATGGTGGTAAGGTGGAAATATTGGTTCAAAGAATTGGCACATCTTGGAGACATTGAAATCCCAAGATGGTACTTGGAGAGTTGAACAATAGTCCAGACAATTTGGAGCTGCACATCTTTTGTGATGCAAGTGAGGAAGCCTATGCGACTTGTATTTATATAAGAGGCGCATTGCAAGAGGAAGTAAGTTGCAGGTTGGTTGCTGCAAAGAGTAGAGTAGCACCTTTGAAAAGGCTTTCTGTTCCAAGGTTGGAATTGATGGGTGCTGTTATTGCTAGTCGGCTTGCAATTACAGTGCGAAAGTCTTTGGCCCTCTATGAAATTCCAAGCTATTATTGGACAGACTCCACTATAGTTTGGCACTGGTTAAGAAGTCAGGCAAGGAAATGGAAACCATTTGTTGCCAATAGGGTGGAGGAAATTCAAGCGCACACAGATCCCAAGCAATGGAAGCATTGTCCAGGCATCCAAAAACCCGCTGATTTACCAACACGAGGAATTTCGGTGAAAGATCTTTCACAATCAAGTTTGTGGTGGAATGGGCCAGAGTGGCTAAAACTTGGAAGTGAAAACTGGCCTTCTAATCAGCCTATTGTAGGAGAATGCCAGGCTGAAGAAGCATGGGTGAGTGAGGTGAGAAAATGCGCTGTGAACAGTTGTCAAGTTATGCAGCAGGACCCCATATTGAGGCTTGAGGACATTAGCAGTCTGAAAAGATTGTTAAGAGTGACAGCATGGATATATAGATTTACCAACAACATTAAGGGAGAAACAAGAAGGGAAGGAATTCTGAACAGTAATGAGATTCGGCAAGCCAGGAAATACTGGGTGGTATATGCGCAGAAGGAAAAATTTGGTGAAGAGCGGGAATTGCTCACCAGCCATCCATTACAGGTTCTACCAACACATTCTGCGCTCAAGGGTTTGGATGTGTTTTTGGATCAGGATTTATTGAGAGTAGGAGGTAGACTACAGTTTTCTGGCTTCCAGAGGAGAAAAGACATCCAATTTTGCTACCTTCTGGGGGGCACTTTGTGGACCTTTTGATCCTGGATACTCATCATAAGCTGTTACATGCTGGAGTTAGAGAAGTGATAATAGAGATTAGACAACAATTTTGGATTCTCAAAATTAGACAAGTAGTGAAAAAGGTCTTGCATAAATGTGTGGTTTGCAAGCGTTGGAGTGCAAAGCCTTATTATGAAAAGGTGGCTCCACTTCCAAGAGAACGGTGTGTCTATACTGCCCCATTTGATGTAGTGGGAGTAGACTTTGCAGGGCCAGTCTATGTGTATGAGCGAGGGAGTCTAACAAAGGTTATATATGTCTTTTCACCTGTGCTACCACCAGAGCAATCCATTTGGAGTTGGTAAGCAACTTAAGTAGTGATGTATTTCTTTTGGCCTTTAAAAGGTTTGTGAACAGAAGGGGTTTCCCAAATAAAATCATATCGGATAATGCAAAAACCTTCAAAAAGGCTGCAAAGGAACTCCAAGAAATTTGGTCCTTGCTAAAAGAGGAAGGATTCCAATCCTACTTTTCACACCAAGGGGTACAGTGGGAGTTTATTGTTGAGAGAGCACCATGGTGGGGAGGATTTTGGGAAAGGCTAGTGAGAAGTGTAAAGTGTCCATTAAAGAAACTTTTAGCTAATGCTCATTTGAGCAAAGAAGAATTCTCTACTGTTTTATGTGAAGTAGAAGCAATGGTGAACAGTAGGCCTATCACTTTTGTTTACAACAGTAGGCAGGATGCAGAGCCATTGACACCAAATCATTTTCTTTGTGGTAAACGATTAACATCAAACCCCAGTGTGCCAGAAGACTTGCAGCCCATCCAGAGCACTCAAGGAGAGTTAACCAGACGGTTCAGGTACCTTGAAGAGCTACAAGATCAGTTATGGAAGAGGTGGCAGATGGAATACTTGCCAGAACTCAATTATTACCCATCAGGCAAGGTAAAGGGCTCCAATGCAAATTGTATCAAGGTGGGAGAAGTGGTAATGATTGGGGATGAAAGACCAAGGCAATGCTGGAAGCTTGGCATAATTGAAGAGTTGTTTGTTGGCAAAGACAATTTAGTTAGGTCTGCACTGGTAAAGACTTCAGGAGGAAAGTTAAAGAGACCTATACAAAAACTCTATGCTTTAGAAATCAGCAAAAACACAGATAGTCAAGATGAAACATTTGAGTTACAGCCTCATGAAGAAGGCTTGGCTAACCTTGCAGAAGGTAATGACAACAATGCCTCTTCGGTGGGGAGTGTTAGAAAATCTAGAAGAGGAAGAACCATTGTTGTCCCAAGGCGATACGATGACTAAGCTGATTGATGCAGCATTGCTTGTATATATATTAAGTTAAGGTGTGTATATATATTCATCTCATAATTGTAAGCTTAGTGAAAAATTAAATTAATTTAGAACTAGCATTTTTGAGCTCTTGTGGCATCGTTGTTTGGTCACATTGTTGGCATCATTTTGGGACGCGGCGCGTCCTTTCTACTCGTTTGTGGAAGGTCGTACGTAAAGGTGTGGTTTGATAGAGAGCTCTCTTGCAATTCAGTTTGGTTGTTTAGATACATGATTGTTGCATCGTACAATAGTCCAGGTTGCGTTGTTGTTGCAAGGTTCATAAAGAAGACCACAAATAGTACCCTTTTGTTTACCTTTTAAGTTCATGTAATTTAAGGTCTAAGGTAGGCCCGCATCGAGTCAGCAACCCTGAGGTTACCCTGAGGTAGGACCTAATAGGATCTCAAATCCGTAAACTTTAATTTAGCTTAACTTGGGCTTTAGGTAGAACTTGCCCTTTAGAATTTGGCCGTTCACGGCTCAGCTGGGATTTCGAACCCGACAAATAAATCAAATAACAGTCATAGCTACATTTGGTAATCCATCCTCATAGAAAGATCTTGGGTTTTCTTTATTTAATAATTCCTCAAAATATTCCTTCCATCTAACCTTTATCTCTTCATCTCTTTGCAGCACCGCCCCCTCCCTTCCCTTAATTTGTTTTACCTGTGTAAAGTCTTTTGTCGCTCTATTTCTGCTCTTAGCCAATCTGTATATCTTCTTTTGTCCTTCACGATCCTCTAAATCCTCATACATCTGCCGATATGCCTCCGCCTTTGCTCTCGCCACTGCTCTCTCTGCCTGTTTCTTTGCTTCTTTATATACCACCTTACACTCTTCACTCCTCGATTCTTCCCATAACTTCTTAGTTTCTCTCTTGCTTCGTAGTGCTCTTTGGATCTCATCACTCCACCACCATCCTTCCTTATCTTCCCACACTTTACCTGATGTTTCCCCCAATATGTCTCTACCTGCCATTCTCATGACATTCGCATTATGTACCCACCAATCCCGTACATTTTGTTCATCAACATGGATTTCACTCAACACTCTCTCTCTAAATTCCCGTTTCTTCCCCTCCTCTCCCAGTTTGTACCACCTAATTCTCCTCACTGTTGTTCCTCGGGTCTTTCTTCCTCTTTTCAACATCACATCCATGACTACCAACCGGTGTTGTGGCGTCACATGGTCTCCTGGAATAACTTTGCAGTCCCTCACCTCGGCCAATTGCGCCCTCCTATACAGTATGAAATTAATTTGCGATGTTCTGCCTCCACTCTTGTACGTAATAACATGCTCCTCCCTCTTTCTGAAAAACGTATTTAAGTTACAATCGCTAGATCAAACGATACAGCCATATCCAACACTCTCTCACCGTCCACGTTTGCCTCTCCATAGCCATGACCACCGTGCACTCTGACCACTCCATCGTTATGATCACCAACGTGTCCATTCATATCCCCGCCCAACACCACTCGTTCGTCCTCGGCAATACTCTCCATTTCTTCCTCCAATAACCTCCAGAATGCTTCCTTAACGTCGTCCGGACATCCACTTTGGGGTGTGTATGCACTGATTATATTGAGTACATGTTCCCCATAATTCATTCTCAAAGTCACCAGTCTATCTCCTCTTCGCTTTACTTCCACTATGCTATCCTTCAATTCCTTCGCCAATACAATACCCACACCATTCCTTCCCTCAACCGACGCCCCACTGTAGAACAATTTATATCCCTCACTGAGTTCTCTTGCTTTGTTCCCCTTCCAGGGTGTTTCTTGTACACACAACACCCCAACTCTCCTCTTCTTCATCAACTCCACAATCTCTCTTCCTCTGCCAGTCATGCTTCCAACATTCAGCGTCGCAATTCTCAGGTCCACCCGAGCTCGCTTCGTTAGCCGCACCCGCTCTTGGTGCGGTAGCCCTCGCCTCACCACAGAGGTCGGGCGAGGTCTCTGTACGTCGCCTACGGGGTACGCCCTAGCCGTCATCGCATTTTCGTGTTGAAGACTCACCATTGTGGTTTTGGCTGGGTTTTTATGGCCGGATGCCTTTCCTGACAAACTACATATGTAAATAAAATTAGGGTACCTATAATTCTTGAATTTTAGTGTGAGGGATGTGCTTGATGTGTGGAAACTAGTTTCTCAATTTCAGGTGTAGTGCTTGACAAGGAAACTCGAAGATCATGTCCATGTTTAGTCGAGAGCGATATTTAGTTTTTATACATGGTGTACATAAAGTCAGGATCTATTTTTGTGAAGCACTTGGAAATTATATGGAATTCAATCATAAAATGATAAAGTGCTAACATTTATTAAATAATTAAGAGTAGGATTCGACGTGACGCCCATCAGTATCCCTGCACAGCTCAAATCGTTCCGCAGCATTTCTAAACACATTCTGGAGCATTTGCGGGGTTATGTTATCTGCAGCAGTTCGTATACGTGTACGTAAGTTTTCAAGACTCGTAATCTTCGTCTGATAGACGTGCGATTTGATAAAGCCCCATGCAAAGAAATCTAAAGGGGTTAAATCTGGTGATCTCGCTGGCCAAGGTCTGTTGCTTCCGCGTCCGATCCAGCGATTTGGAAAACGTCCATTTAGATAATCCTGAACAATTTTGGCATAGTGACAAGGAGCACCATCATGTTGATAGACGACGGTACTAACAATCCTATCCCCGTCTTCTATTAACATGATGGTGCTCCTTGTCACTATGCCAAAATTGTTCAGGATTATCTAAATGGACGTTTTCCAAATCGCTGGATCGGACGCGGAAGCAACAGACCTTGGCCAGCGAGATCACCAGATTTAACCCCTTTAGATTTCTTTGCATGGGGCTTTATCAAATCGCATGTCTATCAGACGAAGATTACGAGTCTTGAAAACTTACGTACACGTATACAAACTGCTGCAGATAACATAACCCCGCAAATGCTCCAGAATGTGTTTAGAAATGCTGCGGAACGATTTGAGCTGTGCAGGGATACTGATGGGCGTCACGTCAAATCCTACTCTTAATTATTTAATAAATGTTACCACTTTATCATTTTATGATTGAATTCCATATAATTTCCAAGTGCTTCACAAAAATAGATCCTGACTTTATGTACACCCTGTATATAACAAAGCTGAAAATCCTTGTTCACATAGATAAGTACTGGGAAACATTAGCAATGACTTCACCACCACATTAGCTACAGCAGGATAAGACTCGCTCATTTTGGACCAGAACTTAGTCAGCGGAAGCGTTTCAAATGCATCTCGGGATGTAGAGTCATTCACCAACTCAATAAATTGATCTTGCAATTCTTCTACGAACAAGTGCACGTCAACGATGAATGGATTTCTTATCAATTTTAAATCCAATTCGTTCAATTCTGGAACATATGACTGGAATTCCAGCAGCAGAGAGGAAATATGCGCCAACACTAGCTGAGTCATATGAATTTTATCATTTTCCTCATTATTCTCAAGGGCATCGCTAAGATACTCAAACATTCAAAAGTTTGTCTTTCACTTGTGTTTCCCACAGTTTCAGTTTCATATTGAATGCTGCAAGTTTGTCCACGAAATCAATCACCGTGGTGTGTTGACCTTGAAGCGATTTGTTCAACGTGTTTAGACGTAAGAATATGTATAGTGGCCTACGGATCACCAGTTTGTGGTGGCTTATCAAGTAGGCTTACTATAATTAATGAATTATATTGAAATGAATAAATAGGGGTTACCAGTTTGGGATACAGCCTAAACAAACAATATTTAATAAGGAGAGAAAAATTACTTTGTTGTTTTGTGTTTTGTGTACTGCTAGAGGAGCTGGACTCTTTATGTGTTATAGTGGTTGGTGATTTTAACAACAATATCAATAAATCTGGTTCAGATTTTGCTAATTTTCTTATTAATTACTGTGAGGCATGCGACTACAAACTTGCTAGTAAATTGCTACTCCCGAATGACTCATTTACATATGTTAGTGATGCCTGAGGGACTCACTCGTGGCTAGACCACTGTATAGCCTCCCACGATGGTTATAATATAGTCAATAGCATGGCCATACTTTATGATGTATTTGAATCTGATCATATCCCATTTGTAGTTGTTGGTTAGCCGATCAGCCCACCCTGATCGAGCAAGCCGGCGGCACGCAGGTAACCGATCGCCCTCTCCGGAGTGGACCAGAGGTTCAGCGCACTAGTGATGTTGTGTTGTATTCTATGTTGTGCTAGAGCGGTACAGTCCGTCATAATGTGTTCAATTGTTTGTGGTGTGTCCTGGCACAGGTGGCAGGTGTCGTCTGTGGAGTTGTCTAGTCTGTGTTTATATGTCTGTAAGTTGGGGTGATGTCCACATCGGAATCGTACTAAGTTAACTCGATCCGATCTGCTCAGGCTGGTCTCTGACCTGTCAATGGGTGGTGGCTTCGCGCTTAGGACCGCATTCGGACCGAGTCGTGTCAGTGCTTTGTGGGTTAGGTGTGTGTGTGTGTGTGTGTTTTCTATACTGTGTGATGTCTGTGGGGCGTGGTATGGAATGGAGTATTTGGTTATAATGTCTCTCTGGTGTTACCTTAATGGTGCGAGGTGTTGGTGCATGATTGTACATGTAGTGGCAAGGATGTTGTGGGTTAGTTGTCGCTGCTGCCATGAATTGTGTTCCCCTTATGTCTAAATGTTCCCTAACTTTCAGTATTTTTGTTTGTGTGTAGGTGTTCTATTGGTGTTATTTGAATACATCCTGTAATGATACGAAGTGCGTTGTTTTGTATTGTCTGTAAGGTGTTTATGTGTGTGCTTGAGATAATGGGTGACCAGCATGGGCTAGCATAGGCCATAACTGAGCGAATATATTGTTTGTATATGAGTAATGTTGTTTCCTGCTGGTGTCCAAAGTTTGTCCCTGCTAGTACCCTAAGTGTGTTAAGTCTTGACGTACATTTGTTTTTAATGGCCTGAATGTGGTTTGCAAAAGATAATGATGTGTTTTATATGACCCCAAGTATTTTGGTCCTGTGAGTGTGTAGAATGTTGGTGTTGTTTAGTGTAAGCTGTGGAGTTATCTGGTGTTCTTTTGTGTTGCTTGTTAGCAAGGTGATGGTTGATTTTGTGGGCGCTACTTTGAGTCTATTGTGTATGAGCCAGTCTTGTATACTGTTTATATATGTTTGTAGGTTATTTGTAGCGGTGTCGATGTTGTTGTGGGTGGATGTTGGAGTGATGTAATCTGCATATGATGATAAGGTAAGCTTGTTATCTATGGGTGTTGGAATGTCATGCATGTATAAGTTGAACAGTGTTGGTGAGAGAACAGAGCCTTCAGGGACCCCGTTCGGAAAAAGCATGTTTTTGGAAGACTTGCCATTAAATGTGACATGTGAGTATCTTCCTGAAAGATAGTTGCTCAGCCACCTTTTGGTGTTATTGCGCATGTGTTGAGCATTTTGTTTATGAGAAGGAAACCTGGGATAGCATCAAATGCTTTACTAATGTCTATTGTTGCTAATAGTGTACGTTGAGCTGGTCGTCTGGCGCTGATGCCATCCATGATATGCTGCGTGAGGTTAGTGAGTAATGTTGTGGTTGAGTGGTGAGGTCTGAATCCATGTTGAGTAGGCGATAGTGGTATGTGTGGGTTGGTGATTTGTAAGATTAGTCTTTCTGTTACTTTGGAAGGTGTGCGTAGTAAAGTAATGGGTCTATAGGAAGCTGGTTCTGTTGGATTTTTGTTTGGTTTGAGTAGTGTAATAATTTCACCGTGTTTCCATATGTCAGGAATAATGCAGTGTTGGTATGAATATATAGAAGGGCTTGATTGTATGGTAGCACCTGACTTAGACAATGACTGTGATAATACTGATTACTATAAGGTTAATTGGCCAAATCTTAGCCACTTTGAGGTAGATTACTATACAATGCAGACTGATGCACTGCTGAGGCTTGTGAGGATTCCTGTGGAAGCTTTGGCTTGTACGAATCCCTCCTGTGATGATGTAAAACATATAGATCTCTTAAATAAGTATTACGGTGAGTTTGTACATGCCATTAAGGCTGCGAGTGGAAGTAGCTTTAAGAATAAAAAATGGGGAAAAGTAAATGTCAGTCCAGGGTGGTCAGAATACTGTGCTGATTTGTATGATGTAGCTAAAAATGTATTCGTGGAATGGGTTCTATGGGGAAACCTCGGCAGGGGGCAGGGCCATATTATCCAATAGGCACAGTAGGCACTGTGCCTAGGGCCTACGAAAACTAAAAGGCTTACGAGAAATTTTTTGACCATCTTTTTTTTATTTGTATGATAAAAACTGTAACAAAGATCTCTTCTTGAATATATATATATATATATATATATATATATATATATATATATATATATATATGGGGCGCAGATAGGCGGACGCTCCTCCGTTTGTACGTGTCCCTGGTACAGTCCAAATTAGACTATGGGAGTGTGGTGTATGGCTCCGCCTCCCGCACGGCCCTTCGGATACTGGATCCGGTCCTCTCTAGAGGACTGCGTATGTCATCTGGCGCCTTCCGCTCCTCTCCGGTTGATAGTCTGCAGGTTGAGTGCGACATCCCTCCCTTGGAGGATCGGAGGTCGTTCCTCATTGCTAAACACTATCTCCGGATCCTCCGTCTTCCCACCTCTTCTCTGTTCCAGGTGGTTGAGAGGGCGTTCTGCCGGGATGGGGGTTGGTATTTCACCGACACGGTGACCTCCCTCCTCGGTGGTATGGGCACTCCCCCTCCATCCGTTATACCGGTCTCTTTCAGTGGTGTTGCACCTTGGGAGAGCATCCCTGTTGCGTGCTGTAGGGCGTTGCGCCCCGTTCGCAGGACCGAGTCGGACTCTGCCTTGCTTCGGTCTCTGTTCCTTCAGCATGCGGCGTGTCACTCTGCATGTGTTGCGATCTTCACGGATGGCTCGAGGTCGTCGGGGGGGTTGGATCCGCGGCTGTTCCCCAGTCGTCTGTCCTTGCTCCCCGATGTACCCGTCTCCCTGATGAGGCTTCCGTTTTTACGGCGGAGCTCTATGCCATTCTGAGCGCTCTGGAGGTGGTGCGGGAGCATCCGGATGGGTCGTTCGTCATCCATTCGGATTCCCGCAGTGCCCTGGATGGCCTGGAGTGTTTTGACTCTGTCCACCCGCTGGTCCGACGAATCCAGCTACTGTACCATACTCTTGTCGCTTTCGGTGGCAAGGAGGTGGTATTTTGCTGGGTCCCAGCACATGTTAACGTGGCTGGTAATGAGGCTGCCGATCGAGCTGCCAGTTCCGCGTGCCGACTGCAGGTTTCACCTGTGTCCCTCCCTTTTTCTGATTATATCCCTGGCTTCCGTAGGTTTTTGCGCTCCCGGTGGCAGAGTCGCTGGGATGGCGCTACGGATAACAAACTTTGCAAGATTAAACCCAAGTTGGGATGTTGGGCCTCTTCCTTCCATCGGTCGCGCCATAAGGAGGTGGCTCTGGCCCGCCTCCGTATTGGCCACACCCACCTGACCCATGGCTATTTGATGGCCGGGGATCGGGTGCCCCGATGTCCCAATTGTGACGTCCTACTTACAGTTGCCCACCTCTTGGTGGAGTGTCCGCTTTACTCTGCGCTGCGCGCAGAGTATTTTCCCTTTTTGAAGAGCGTCGGGCTTTGTGATAGGCTTGGCGCTCTTCTGTCTGAAGGTCCCTACTTTTCGATAACCGGGTTGTTCTCCTTCCTCTTTCGCTCCCGACTTCTTTACCGGCTGTGACCCCACTATGATCTTTTTGCTTTTCCCCCACCTCCTCCTCCTCCCCCCCCGTCTATTGTTCATTTCCATTAGTTGTTCCATACTCTTCGTTCTGTGTTCGCTCTGCTATCCACCTTTCTTTTGGTGGCCATGAGCGGTCATTCTTTGAAACAAAAAAAAAAATATATATATATATATATATATATATAGAGAGAGAGAGAGAGATATATACAAAGAGGCAGAGTCATGTCAATGTCAATCGTTTTTTTTTTTCATAAAGTGCAAGAAATTAACACCAGAGATGAACTTTTCAAGATTTTTTCATTGCAAAATCAGCAATAACATCTTCAAATGATGTTTTCCGCACAATCTCATTCTCAATAGAGAGTAGTGCAAGGGAAGACAACCGTTGATGTCCCATGGTTGATCGGAGACAATTTTTTATCAGCTTTAGCTTCGAAAAAGAACGCCCCCACCCCCTTCACAATTCGTTCCCAAGATGGCAAGATACATCCTTAGAGCAATGTAAACATTCGGAAAGCTGCTGATCAGCTTGTCAGATATTTGGGCTTTGAGCATATCTGCCATTCTGTTTTTTTCTCTGCATACAAATGCAGGAACAACAGGATATGCAGCAACCAATGCAGTGGCCCGCAAAACAATTTATTATTATTATTATTATTATTATAATTAAAAAAGTTATTCAAAATAATTTTGATCACCCATCTACCCATAGAAATCGATACACCCATAAAAATGCATCCACCAAAGGGCCTACGAGGACCTCAATCCGGCCCTGGCAGGTGGAATTCTTCCAACTGAAAAATAGAACTTGTGCTAGATTCAAGAGTGCACTTAGATTTATAAGGGAAGATGAAGAGAATCTTCGAAGGAAATCTCTAGCTAGAAAATTAGGCAATAGCAATACTTCCAGTAGGGAATTCTGAAAGGAGGTTAATAAAATTAACAACAGTAATCTTACCTTGCTAAATGTAATAGAGGGTGTACATTAGGTGTCCCATTTTTAACCAACTTCTTTCTTTCCCGGGTCCAACCTCCTAATATCATTATGCCTCTCTCTCTAAGTAAGAAACTAGCAATTATTTTCCATTTGATGAAAATTTCGTACATCCTAAGCCTGCAAAACCAATTTTCCCCTTTTCTTTATCAAAAATTTTCGATTTTCGGAAGTCTTTCGGTTATATATTTCTTGCATTTTATTATAACCTCATTCGATGAACATTTTTTGATAGAAAATTAAAATAGCTATCGATTGATACCTAATTTACTATGCTTTTGTACCAAAATAGAAAATTAAAAAGCAAAAATGTCTATTTTTTAACATTTTCTTAAGACTACATTTTGTCTTGAACGGGATTTAGAGAATAGGTGTTACCGCCACCTGTGAAGCATCATCCCAATGCAACTTCGCGGCAATGGGCCTTGGAATATATTTGAAACTCACAATATTTCCAAGGTGGGAACAACTCAAGAGATTGAACATTTCATGCCATCTCTTGAGCCCTATCGTTTTTTTTTTATTCAACAAACATACACTACCTTGAACAGAAAAATTATTTAGTAAAGCAAATGAATGTATGAAATAAAATGTGAATACTGATAATGATTGAAGCTATTCTAGCAGTTGAACTAAAGAACTCTTTTTAAAAGATGGCAACAAACTTCTTTGATATTCCACAACTTGCAGGGGTTGTCTTTGTTCTTCATCTGTTGTGATGCAATTTGCGAAATCTTCAATAAATTGTACTCCACGCTCGGCCGCATCAACCAACCTTAACACTGTGTACAAAACTGGAGATTTGAATAAAAGTTATGTCCTCTTTCCATGTTTTAACAGGTTTATTTAACCATTTTCCATTGCTATGTAGAATATCAAAGAAAAGCTAAGATTTTTGGTCCAGCTAGGGAAGCTAGTTTGGTTGATTTATTGATCAAAGGAAATACTGGTTAGCCACTTTGGGCATACGAGCTGTTTTTATCATTTCTATGTGATCTAATAATTTCTGTAGCAATGTTTCTTTTCTCTTCATCAGATATACGTAAAGAAAATAATGAAAATGGAATAAGCTCCTCAGTTAGGTACCAACAATGGCCTTCGAATATCTTGATTGTACGATGAGCTACATTTCTGTCCACTGTGTCACCATATATGTGAAGGTCACTATAGAAAGTCAAATCATTGATTGCTGCATCCGACGCTTTTGGTGCTTTGAGCCATGATTGGATATATAAAGCAGTGAATAAGCAGAACTCCTCTAAGTGCTTCACATATTCTTCAGAATAATCCATTTGTTTGCTGAATGCCAGCATTTTAGCAGAAGAGAGAATAGTTGCCATCCAGCGAGCATTATGAATTGCTCCCGGACGGAGCTAGCGAACTCCGTTAGGTGGTATATGTCCAAGAATTTGGAGAACAACTTCTGTGCATTCTCTATAATCATTCCTGAGAAATATGTTTCCGGTATCTGTGTCGCTTAACCTCTCCTTCAAAACTTCGGTTACTCGTTGCAGCTTTGATTTTATCTATCTATTTGTAATTTTCAAAGTTGTATAAAGTTCTGTAACGTCTAATGTCTTCCATTTATCTCGAAACTGTTTAAATAACACATTTTCTGGCCTGTGGTAGTGCCAAATATTTGAGTAAATGCAGCGGCCAAGACTTGTAAATGTGATGCCTATATGCAGGGGCGTACACAACATTTCTTAAAGGGGGTAGAACACACAGCTCAAAATTGATGATGATTGGTTTGGAACCAAAATGGATTGCATCTTGGAAGGGAAGGCTTCAGTTGTATTTTATTTCCAGTTTATGGGCAAAGAATTAAATTATTATCATATGGGCTACATTTACATTTCGTCAGTGCTCCAGACAACTATCTCTTAATCTTCTATGGACCTCTTATATAATGTTTCTACCTGTTGAGTCTGAAATAAAGTGGTTGTTTGTTTGTACATACGTACAGTACACCAACACCTTAGAATATATTTCCTGTATTGCTGCACATATTTCAATTATACTTGGATCATATACAGGAATACCTCAAAATTCGTCGTTTCGCAGATTCGTTGTCAATCTTTTACTACCTATAGTTTCGCAATCCGTCGTACATATTCGCAGATTCACCATATTTTGAAAAAAATGTGAAAAAAAAACGATCGAAATTGACGAAATTCAACTGTTTACCAACGCAATATATTACATATTTTGCCGAAAAACGAGTAGAATTTGACTAATTAATCTGTTTAATAACATAATACAGTAAAATGTTTTCTCATTGAAACATGTTATAATCTACCTCGAATTTCGTCGTTTCGTATTTCGTCGTGTTATTCCGGAACGAATTAATGGCAAATTTCGAGGTATTCCTGTACATGCTGATGATATGTATCAATAACATTTATGACATTTGCTTTTGAGTTTTGAGTTAATAACATGTCCTGGTAACCATAAAATAACAAATTCCATGACATCAAGATTTTTTTGTGGTGACTGTTGGAAAGTTATCGATTTTTTTAAATTTCTTTTTCAAATATCTTTAATGAGAGTAGTAATAATTTTTACAATGGGGGGCCTGTGCTCCCTGTGCCCCTCCCCTCCCTTATGTACGCCACTGCCTACATGCAAGCCATATTACCTTCCTTTCTAGGAGCTCTTCTAAAATGATGCAGGCTCCATTTATCCAACCTGTATTAGACGTTGTTGTATCAAAAACCAGTGCACAAATGTTTTGGTCCAAGTTCCAATCTTTTACAGTATTAAATGCGGCGTTTGTTTGCATTTTACCAGAGGAATCCGGAATAGTTGGTATAGCAAGAACTTTCCCTCAGGTGCTGAAGGGATCCCTGACGCAATTATTGCTAGCAGTGGCGTACATAAGGGGGGTGCATAGGGGGCATAGGCCCCCATTGTAAAAATTATTACTACTCTCATTAAAGATATATGAAAAAGAAATTTTAAAAAATCGATAACTTTGCAACAGTCACCACAAAAAAATCTTGATGTCATATGGAATTTCAGTTATTTCATGGTTACCAGGACATGTTATTAACTCAAAACTCAAAATCAATTTTGGCTGGCTTAGGAACGTTTATAAAATTTAATTCTTTGCCCATAAATTGGAAATAAAATACAACTGAAGCCTTCCAAGATGCAATTCATTTTGATTCCAAATCAATCAATCAATCATCATCAATTTTGGTGCTCACACACACACACAATATATATATATATATATTGTGTGTGTGTGTGTGTATGTGTGTGTGTGTGCCCCCCCCCTTTAAGAAATGCTGTGCACGCCCCTGATTGCTAGCCTTTCTCCCGTTTCCCCACTGTTATCAGAAACGAGCTTCCCATCCCACTGTAGAGCACAGTGTTCAGGTGATATAAACGTTTTTTTTTACCATTTTGGCTGTTTCATTTCTGCTTTTTATCCCTCATCTGTGCATCGTTGATTTTGATAAAGTGATATCATTCAGGTCTTTATCGCACTGACTTGCAATAACAGCAGCAAACCCTGTTCTTTGGCGAACAGAAAGGTTAAGACGATCTGCCATATTTGAAACAATAGGATTCTGTACAATATTTTCTTTTGCATGAGGATTTTGATGGAGGAGGCGTATAATCCTCATCTCTAGCATATGATGTACTTGTAATCAGGGGCGCATTTACAGTGTGCGGGGCCCTGGGCAAACTATTTCCCGGGATGTATTATTTTAGTGTGTTAATGAATGACAATATTTTGTAATGCACATAATAGATATATTTTTTTAACACACACAAAACACACATGCGGAAGCCATTCGGCTTATTAATGTGATATTAAAGACTATAACTTAACTATGTACACATACAGTGTATACAGCTACACTAGTAGGCTACACAGTTATAATGCACTTAATAAACATCTACACAGTTATTGTAATGCACTTAATAAACAGCTACACAGTTGTAATGCACTTAATAAACAGCTAAACTGTACAGCTTACTGTACTGTAGATAGAGTCAGGGGCGGATTAACATTTTCTGGGCCTTAGGCTTAGTATGTATGATCGGGCCCTTTTATTCATATACTATAAAAATTTAATTTTCATTGAGGGAGTAATGCATAATAGCGCACAAAACAAGTGTGAACGTGGTTGAACGTGTTTACAGCGCTGTGACTTGTGGCTAGGCTACAAATATCATAATTGATGCACATCGAGTGGGAGCATTTGCATAAAATTGACTGTCAGGATATTATTAATGAATTCGCAGGCAAAAAATGTCGCAAATTACAATTTTAAATATTTCTATTATTATATATGTATTTCAATTTTTATGTATCTCATTTTCCGAAATAAATACTTTTGTTTGATTGTTTTTTTTTACTTATGCACATATTTTTGGCGGGCCCCTTAGACATCCGGGCCTTAGGCTTCAGCCTGTGCAGCCTATAGGGCTATCCGCCACTGGATAGAGTGTAGATTTGTAATGAATATTACATAGGACGCTTCCTGGCTTTTTGTTTGGAAAACTGCGTGATTGTATTCTCGAAACTCACCGACTGCAACACCTCAAGCTCTATACTCAACAGCGCCAGGGACGAAAGGCGCTCCTGGCCCATTGTGGAGCGAAGGTAATTTTTGATCAGTTTGAGTTTCGAGAATGAACGTTCACCAGAACAGTTCGTGACAAACATACACAGGTATATTCTCATTGCTATTTCCATGTTTGGGAATGTTCCTTTCAGTTCGTTTGTGTTCATATGCCGATAAAATCTGTTGCACATGTCTTCACGTTCCGTCTGGGATTCTGTTTCACTTTCGGTGAGTTTCATTAGGGCAGCGAACTGCACAACTTCTGTTACCAGCTCTTTCTCCAGATCAGCCGGATAGCATTCTACTAGATGTTCAGCTGACCGTCGAAGATTGTTGATGTCCAGGACTAGACTAGAAGGAAATACAAAAATCCAAATCTTTTCTGCAGGACAGCGTACGCTTCTAGACGAGTGTTCAGAGTGGTACACAGTTTATCAATTATCGGTAGAAATGCAGTGGTCTGAAATGAATCTCTTGGTGTCAGGTTCGTATCTTCGGCAGTTCCAATTTCGTCATGATGGCGCTTTCTCTTCTTTGTGCGTTGAGTTGATTCCTTGTATACTCGATGACTACACTTTCCGATGCCCTGGTCCTCGAATTCGTCAAATCTTGATCTGAGATCTTCAACAAATTACAGTAGTGATTTCAGCAAGAGGGTGGCTGAGTCTAACGACATTCCTTGTTTTTGCAGAGATGCATTCGTTTTTTGAAATCGTTCGAGAATAGTGTTCCATAAAACCAATAAAATGGCTGTTTCGAGTTGTTGAAGCTGTTTAGACAATCCCCTGGCTTCGATCCTGGCTTCCGCAGTTTGGCTGGTATCTGCTGCTAGCTCATCCAGTACCACGATATTCTCGGCGTAGCCTTCGGTTAAAGATTGGACGGCATCTGATCTGGCTGACCAGCGGGTATCGAGAGACCTTTGTCGACCTTTAGTTTCTCACTACGGGAACTACTATCGAGAACCTCTACATGTCGACGCCATCGGTATGTCGAGGAGACGAGAAACGTGTAAACATTCTGAATGAGCATAAACAATTCAACGGCTGCTGTGCAACTGTCCACTGCTGATTTACCCACAAGATTTAGTGAGTGGCACATGCATGGCACAAACTCAGCATACGGAGATTTTGACTTGATGTGGCTCTTTACGCCGTTGTATTCCCCTGCCATATTGCTTGCGTTATCATAAGACTGTCCTCTGCAGTCTCCAATTCGAATGCCATGCGTCTCCAGAAAGTTGAGGACCACGTCGGCGATTCCTTTTCCTGTTTGTGTGTTCATAGGTATGAACTCTAGAAATCGCTCGACGGACCCAGACTCAACCACATATCGGACGGTGAAGCACAGTTGATCGGTGTGGGAAACATCAGGCGTAGAGTCGACGGATAGAGAGTAGTATTTTGACTGCTCGATTTCTCGGATAATCGTCTGAAGTACTTTATCGGCCATCAACAGTATGAGTTCCTCGCAAATGAAATGAGAGAGATACGACGTGTGTCCGCTACCTTTGTTGGCATGCTCGCTTATATGCGCAGCTAGAAAACTGTCATACTTACTTAAAAGTTCCAAAATTCCGTAATAGTTGCCGTTGTTTGGTGAACCGAAACGGGAGTCGTGTCCACGAATTGCTAGTCCTCGTTACGTGATATACTTGATAACGTCGACACAGCGCCGCAAAACGTACTGCCAGTAGTTGCACTCCTTTTCAAACTGGTTCACCGATAATCGTCTGAAGTACTTTATCGGCCATCAACAGTATGAGTTCCTCGCAAATGAAATGAGAGAGATACGACGTGTGTCCGCTACCTTTTCATGCTCGCTTATATGCGCAGCTAGAAAACTGTCATACTTACTTAAAAGTTCCAAAATTCCGTAATAGTTGCCGTTGTTTGGTGAACCGAAACGGGAGTCGTGTCCACGAATTGCTAGTCCTCGTTACGTGATATACTTGATAACGTCGACACAGCGCCGCAAAACGTACTGCCAGTAGTTGCACTCCTTTTCAAACTGGTTCACCAGTTTCGAATCAACACGGCCGGAGACAGACTTTCTAACCAACAAATATCTCATCGACTCCATATGTTGCTCACATTTTCCGTGTGCTTCGACCGATTGTCTACCATGCTTCCAGTCGTTGAACCCAATTGTGAACTTGCTGTCCGCCCTCGACATTAATTTACAGACAAAACAGTAAACACAGCCTGTGGACTCAGAATAGCACAGCCATGACACCTCAATCCTCTCATTCGTCAGGCTATGTTTCTTAACAAATAATGTCTTCGTACATCGGCGTGTTGTACCACTTTCAGTAATTGAAGAGTTACTGAAGTCGCTGTCATAATTTCGGCAATCTGATGTTCCCCGCTCTATCCAGAACTCTCTAAAGTCATCGGTCAGCACTTGTGGCCACAAACCAATGTCATTAATTGCATGTCCTGTAGCTGGTGGGCCTGCTGAACGCACTGACGTAGACGGGTATTCTGAAGACGCAGCTGCTGAAGTAGTGGAGGCAGCTGCTGGGCTTGCTGAACGCACTGACGTAGACGCGTCTTCTGAAAAAGCAGCTGCTGAAGTAGCGGAGCGTGGCCTGCTGAAGGGGCTGACTTAGTTGCTGATGATTTAATCCAATTAGTCAGTTTCGGCACCGTCGCAAGAAACTCTTCTCTGCGCTTCTTATCCTTACGCTTTTCACTACTGGGTTTATATTTCCTCCTTCGATCCCGGTCACGGCTCGTTTCCATGTTGTACGTATTACAATGCCAACAATAAGAACATAAATCATGAATCTGCAACAGAAACAACAAGAAGTTAGTAACAACATTAGAAATGAGTGACACTAACAAGAACAACAAATTAAACACCATCAAAGCGGATATTAGAATGCCTGATGCCATGCCGCCTGCCGGAAAAAGTAAAACTCGTCGCAGATGGCAAATACGTGACGTTTAATTTTTTTCAATTTAAATTTGCGGGGCCCATCGGGCGCGGGGCCTTGGACATTTGCCCGGTGCGCCACCCCCTAAATGCGGCCCTGCTTGGAATAGGATTTGGTTCATTAGGAGTCGCTATTTTTCCTTCAATATCTGCTTACAAGGTCATGCTGAGTTTTTCCTGTCTCTCCAGTTCCTTCTCTTTAAGTAATTTTTCACGCTCCACTCTTTTCACCTGACTCTCAAACTTGTTTTGATAGCTTTTATCTATTGATCCTAAGCAAAGCTTTTTGGGTCCTCTTTGGTCTATTAGAAACTCTAGATCTTGATGCTTTATTACCGAAGTTCTTAATGGATCTTTTTTTATTATTTCTATGGCATTTTGAGAACAAATATCAAATAGCTCCTTTAATTCCTTCAGGAAAGATGGGCTCTTCTTATTTATTCTCTCTTCCTGTGTTTTGTTTTTCAAGAAGTATTCATATTGCTTTATCAATTGTTCTACTTTTTACTCGGATGGCGGCTTTTTGAAGTATCTTGGCATGTGATACCGGCCCAATCCCAAAATGTTTTAACTTTTCTTAGTACTTCTTGGATCACATATGACTGCGATTTCTTTTTCATGGGTCCGTTTGATAAAAATAGATAATGACGTAAGACGTCACCATGAGATGGCAAAAGAGACCCTTTCTGAGGTTCCAAATTGTGAATTAAGTTTATGAGAAGCCAATCTTCTAGCTTATCCGTGGTACGAGTTTGAACTTTTGCACAAGCCATTTTAGTCTAACTAATCTAATCTGAAAATAAATAAAACTACAGTTAGTACACACACACACACACACACATATATATATATATATATATTATATATATATATATATACAGTATATGGTTTTATACGGCTTTTGGGTCAAAAATGAAGAAAATTATAAAAATTAACATTTTTGCCTTTTAATTTCCTATTTTGGTACAAAAGCATAGTAAATTAGATATCAATCGACAGCTATTTTAATTTTCTATCCAAAAATGTACATAGTCTGAGGTTATAATAAAATGCAGGAAATTTATAACCGAAAGACTTCCGAAAATCGACAATTTTTTTTATAAAAAAAAGGGGGAAATTGGTTTTGTAGGCCTAGGGAGTCCGAAAGTTTCATCAAATGGAAAATAATTGCCATTTTCTTACTTAGAGCGACAGGCATAATGATATTAGGTGGTTGGACCCGGGAAAAAAAGTTGGTCAAAAATGGGACACCCTAGTGTACATGGTGCAAAAAACATTATAGAACTGTGGAAAAATCATTATGAAACCCTATTTAATTGTGTGTGTAGGGGAAATAGACTAAACATATGCCTAAATGTAGTTCTGAGGAGCTACTAATTAATGACTCAGAAATCTGGAAGGCTATTCATAAGCTAGATGATGATAAAAGTTGTGGCCTAGATGGCATACAAGCAGAACATTTAAAATGTTGCAGCCCTCGTATAATACCTATGCTTACAATGTGTTTCACAAGCTGTATGATGCATGGGTAGTGGCGGATTATCACTGAGGCTATTGAGGCTGAAGCCTCAGGCTCCAATGCTTGAGGGGCCCCAAATCAACTGAGTTTCGATGATATAATTCGAGATTTCGCAAACTACTTTGATTAAATATGACAGAGTACACAAACTGACAAATTCCCTGTTTTATTTTTTGTTTTATAGGCCCTAAAGTAAAGTTTGTTTAATACTGTTTGGTTTTGGCAAACGGCAAAATACACTGTGTTAAGGTTGTTTTAAGTTTGTTTCTCAATTGGTCTGAGCACCGTACATATAATTCGTATAAATGTACTATGTATTGTACATGCATTGTTAATAAAAAGCTATAGAAAAAGGCCCTCATATTCTTCATTGCCCCGGGGTCCCGAGGTGTCTTAATCCGCCTCTAGTCTCCGCTATTCAGTAAAACTAAATTGCGTGTGGCACATAACGGGTGGCGTAAAGAAAGTGAATTGCCATGATTGGCCAAGAGATGATGTCATCAACTTTCAGCCAGTCATGATCCTTGTAAAAATTTGTACTTTGTCAAAAAACTGGTGTCCCCGAAACTGAATATGGTAATCATGTCGCAAATGACATGGCCTGAAGTTGAAATAAAAAATATACATTTTTCTAGTGTATTTTGGTGTGCTCTGTTCAAATATAACCTTCATTTCTTGTGCAAATGAACAGAAATACGTGTTTGGGCCATGCAATGACAATTGTATTTCTGTTCATTTGCACAAGAAATGAAGGTAATATTCGAACAAAGCACACCAAAATACACTTGAAAAATGTATTTTTAACTACATTTTATACAATAAAGCATAACCTAACATGTTCATGTTACGAGATCTCGTAAACGACGCATTACCACAGAAAACGTGCAAAACACCCCAAAATTAATCAGAAAAGTTTGCTCTCGTCATTTTCGTTTAACCTAACGAAAATATCACGAGTTAACCTAACCAATCATCAAGGGCGTACAGTTGACCTAACCGGGCATTCAGTTGGCCTAACCGGGCATTCAATTAACCTAACAGGTTAATATTGGTTATTTCACCTAAATATCTTCTGATCTTTTCGTATTAGGCACTCATTGTCACATTTCTGGCAAGTTAAGGATGAGAGAATAACGCCGTAATTGATAAAAACATTTAATGCTTTGTCTTCATCTAGGGCACATGACGAATCAAGTTCTCAAAGTCGAAACCACATGAACGGCATGTCATAATTCGGTATTTCTTTGCTATTACACCGGTCTCCGGTAGAAAGTTTTAAAAGCTGGTTTTCAATGATTTCAATGTGCTGAATTATAAAATGATACTCATTTCCGTCGCAAATGAGTTGTTAAAGAGTTATTGACGCTTAAACTCTCTAACGGGAAAAGGGTAAAAAAATGACGCTTCCACTGATTTTAATTTGAATCAGTTAGTGGACATGGCTTCCTGTGGTCTGTGCTCCTTTGATTATTTTCACTGTATCGCCGAATTTTATGGAAATTCAGAAAAAACTACAGCTTTTCTTCGGGCACACGGTGTTCTTCCTCAAGTGGTGAAGTGTCCTCGTTGTAACTCGGATTGTACTCTTCGTGAGGAACAAAGTGTGGCGGTTAGGAAAGGTTAGGTTAGGTTGTTTTAGGTTGGGCTGTTTTAGGTTAGATTGTTTTAGGGTAGGTTAGGTTTGCTTAGGTTGTTTTAGGTTCGGCCAATTTTGAAGGTGAAATTTGTTTTTCCTATGGTTTTTGATGTGTTTTGTATTGAACTAACTTTCAAAATCTTCGGAAACCACTCGTTTTTGTGATTCTCCCCACCCAAAAACTCCCGGTTCCCACTGGGGGTCCCCCAGGTAAAAAAGGGTAAAAAAGGATAGAAAATTTTAAAAGATTTAAGCTCAATAACTCTTTAACAAATCATTTGCGACGGAAATGAGTATAATTTTTTAATTCAGCACATTGAAAAACATTGAAAACCAGCTTTTAAAACTTTCTACCGGAGACCGGTGTAATAGTAAATATTTACCCATAATTCTATCACAAACACCACCAAACTGAATCCAATTAGAAAAAAAAATAGCCAGAACAGAAACCAATAAACTAATTAAGTCGCAGAGTAGCGAAAAAATAGCTCAAAATTATACTCTTCGGACCAAAAATTAGTGTATATATATATATATATATATATATATATATATATATATACAGGGGACCATTCTGAGTTCATTCTCATATATATATATACTAGCTAAAGTGGGCCCTACGGGCCCATTTAGCTACGCCCGTGGTGCTGGGGCCTTTGGCCTCAGTAATTGGGGAGCCGCAGGCCCCCCCAGTTACCGGGGAGTCAATTATTCAGTCAATAAAACTATAGAAAAGAATGCAGCCATAAAAATCTTAAGCTTCACAAATCTTGACACAATAAAGTAGACTTTTTGAAAGCCGTAAAAATATTTAGTCTGTAATGGTTGCAGCACCAGTATGAAAGTGCATAAAAAGAACTCATTTGATAAATTTTTGAACTTAGCCGCAGATTAAATTTCGGCTCAAAGCTGAACGCAAAAGCAAATATTTTTTACACTTTTTAAAATTATAATTAAAAGTAGAATTCATTACACCTTTTTCTAATGCATTAAAATACAAATATCGCCCATATATACTTATCAAGAATCTTCTTCTCTTTTCGAGCGTGACAGACTGACAGACATTCCTGGGTGTTTATATATATATATATATATATATATAATATATATATATATATATATATTATATATAACTGCAAACACGCAGTATAATTAACGTAAAGAACGACGCTTTGTATAGGAGAATTATCCTCGCAAGATGAGAGCGAAAGAACGAAACAAATGAAAAAATGAGGTAACCACCCGGGATCTTCCGATTGCCGGTCAGATATGATAACCATTACACCACGGGCCTCACTCAAACAAATGTCGTAATTCCTCTACATACGCGCAGAAACCAATGCCCCAAAGGGGCACCTCCCGCATGCCGTAACATTATATACATTATAACTGCAAACACGCAGTATAATTAACGTAAAGAACGACGCTTTGTATAGGAGAATTACCCGCGCAAGATGAGAGCGAAAGAACGAAACAAATGAAAAATGAGGTAATTCTCCTATACAAAGCGTCGTTCTTTACGTTAATTATACTGCGTGTTTGCAGTTATAATGTATATAATGTTACGGCATGCGGGAGGTGCCCCTTTGGGGGCATTGGTTTCTGCGCGTATGTAGAGGAATTACGACATTTGTTTGAGTGAGGCCCGTGGTGTAATGGTTATCATATCTGACCGGCAATCGGAAGATCCCGGGTTCGATTCCCGGGTGGTTACCTCATTTTTTCATTTGTTTCGTTCTTTCGCTCTCATCTTGCGCGGATAATTCTCCTATACAAAGCGTCGTTCTTTACGTTAATATATATATATATATATATATATATATTATATATTATTATTATCATAATTTTCACCATTAATATGCATTTGCACAAAAAATGAGTGACAAATTTGAATAAAGCGACTAAAACTACCTCATAAAAAGTTATTTTGATTTACAGGTCCAGCCCATGTCATTTAAAACATATTAACCCTGATTAGCCGTGCACTTATTAGTAATTTGTAGTTTGACTACAAAGAACCAAACTGGAACACGTTAGTATTGTCGAATGTGATTACAGGATTAAGAATTTTATGTCAATCTGAATGCCTTTAAAGGAGTTAAATTCTATAAACGATAGTGTTTTGTCAATAGTATAAACGCCACAATGTTTATAGTTTTACTATTGTTTGTTTACATCCAAGATTAAGCTGTACTTTTGGCCCTATCTTGCAATTGCATGTTATTGAATATGATGTTAACCGTAAATCGGCTGTACTTCTTCAATACTAAATTATGAATGCTGTTAATCTGTATATTAGTACATGTCGCCTGGTTATGCAGGCTGATCCTGACAATCGGGATACATATGCAGAGCTATACAAACTTTTGCCTTATCTTCGTCAGTCTTTAACTTGCACAGTTTGTGGCAGAATTCTTTCAGATCCGTTTACCCCTACTGAAACATCTTGCCAACATCATGTTTGTAAAGTGTGTATTGGTGGAAAAAAAAGGCTTAAACCGAGCTGTAGTTGGTGTAAGGATTATGAAACATACATTGAAAATTCTCAAATGCAAGTGGTCATTCAGTGTTATAAAAAGTTATGTAGTTATGTTAAAGCTACTTGTATGTACAAAAAACTGTCAACCATAATAAGTAATGGAGGCAATTGCAGTTTAACAGACATCATTGATGAAGCTGTAACTGAAGATATCAAAGCCACAAGTACAACAGTGGATTGTAATTCACCTGGTAGCTGTACTCCCACTGGTAGTATTAATAGAATGGGGTCAGCATTAGGATTAGATAACTATGATCTGAGGAATACATCAGAAGAATCAGAGAATCTTAATATAAGTACTCAAGTTGAACCTAAGATTGAGCCTGAAGAAAATGATAAGGAATTTGAAAACCGGACTAATCTTAATGATAATAGAGATTGCATTTCTCCTTTATTAACTGTTGATAGTTCAGCTATTTCTCCCTTGTCAGATACGCATAACCATGTGAATAGTTTTCCAATGGTTATGTTTCCAGAAACACCATCAGTTAGTTCTTTATCTGATTCTTTTATATCCTCAATACCTCATTCAACTGTAACTGATTCAGCTTTGCCCCATTTATCGCCAGTTCCTGCTGTTACGTTTACTTCTCCACCATTAGTAACTTCTGTATCAACATCCATAGAAAATCAAAATAAGATTACCTCCAGTCCTACTATTGGAATCATTTCTGTTTCATCTGATTTATCTCTATTGCCTTCAACATCAACAAGCATATCTAGGAATATAACAAGAGTTCATAATAGTATAAATGTACCAATAACTAGTATAATATCTCCTATAAGTACAGTAAATAATGATAATAAATTGCATTATGGACTCCCATTATCACCTATTTCATCATCATCAGTATATCCTACAGCAAGTACTTCTGATCCTCTAAAGATTTCTACAAATTCATTTTCTCAAGCATCTTCAGTTATTAATCCTATAGTGTCACCTTTGGAGTTAAATAATTTACCCACAGTTACATCTACTGCAATCACGTGTGTCTTCAATGTCCCACCAGGTACAATTCTCTCAAGTACAAATGTAAAACACACTGTCCGAGAATCGCTTATCAAACATGGAGGACCACTTAATAATGGTTCTTCTATGTATTCTGTTATGTATAGTAATAGTGAAAGTACAAAAATCACAATTAAAAGAAAACCTCCTGATATAGAAAATGTTAAAAAATTACCTTTAGAAAAGGAGAAACTTGCTGTTCCATCTCAAGAAGTTAAGAAACCTAAACCTAAACCTAAGCCAAAACCAAAACGAAAAGGTTGTAGATGTGGTAATGCTACACCTACTCCTGGCAAATTAACATGCTGTGGACAAAGGTGTCCTTGCTATGTAGAGGCTAAAGCATGTATAGAGTGTCAGTGTAGAGGATGCAGAAATCCACATAGACCCGGAGGCAAAAAGGTTCGGCCAGTTATACCACAGCTTGGCAATATTCAGATTCATCAAGTTCAGCCTGTTCATCCAAGAGTATCCACTATATCTGCTTCACATATGCCTAATGCCATTCATCAAGTAAGTGTTGGCACTATGTCAACCCAAACCCCCATTATGACAACTTCAGGAACTGCTCCTCAGACAATAAGAGCCGTTCATGCTATGCATGCAGTGCAAGCAGTGCAGGGTTTAGGACAGTTACATTCAGTACCTGGTGGTATGCAACAGCTCATTAATATTGGAAGTGGGATTGTGGATTCAACTCTTGCCACTGGACTTAATGTAAATTCAGACTTGACTCTTAAACCTGTAAATTTTGCTTTATCATCCTTACCTGCTCAGTTACTTATTCATGATGACAAATCAACTTCAAATTCTGCATCAGACAATAGTGATATTGATATTGATATATAAGTTGTATGCAATAGCCTATATGTGCAACTTTTTTACAAAGCATTAACTGAGTCAATCTATATGCAAAATCAGGTTTTAAAGTTAGGCTCAAGTAGATCAAAGAAAATAATTGTTTATTTCATACCCTATTTAGTCATTAGGCAAATGTCTTAGGTTTTGTTGTAAGTACTGAATTTAATGTATAGCCTATGACTACATACTTAGTAGCAACTCAATATGATTTTATAATTTAATTATTTTAACCAATATTTATATTATTTCTAGTTTAAAATTTTATAGATATTTATAATTTTTATAATTTCAGATTCCATAACTATATTACTGTACCAGTACTGTTATCATATCTTATATCTTATGGTATAGGATAGGCTTACCAGTATATAAATTTATTGTAATTGATATATATATATATATATATATATATATATATATATATATATATATATATATATATATATATAAACAAATGCCTGCCATATCAACTGTAAAGGTATTAGGCCTACCTATGGAGTGGCCACAAAGTCTCTTTGCAATGAAATTACAGCATATTTGTATGTTGCCCTTGTTTTTCATGCAAAGGGACTTTGTGGCCACCCTGTATGTTCTGGAGTCTATTGCTAATATGAAATTTTTAAAATAGCCTAGATCAGGGGTGGGCAACCCTTGGCACGCCAACGACTTTTTTCCGGCATGCAATTCCCCGGGCTCACCTTAAAAAAAATTAAAATAAATAAATATCCAAATTCTTCGCTGAGTTTTATATTTTAACTTAATGTTTTCTGCTAAAAAATGGTAAAGATTAACTTTTGCATCAAAGATTTGACGATTTTGGCACGCTCACTTAAAAAGGTTGCCCACCCCTGGCCTAGATCTATCATGTACTCTATATGTCTTCTGACAAAAAGAATTTAAAGTCAAGGTTAGGCCCTGTATTACAAAAAGTATGTAGATAGCCTATAGTTAAAGTAGGCTAATGGATGAAATGAAGCTTGCTCTCTATTATTCTTCATAACACTTTAGTTTACATATAATTTAAAAATATAGGCCTAGGCCATCATATTACCATTTATCTAAAAGAAATAAACTAGTCATTAAGTTCATTGAAACAATTTTAAATCACTAAGTTATCATGGGGATAATTTGAATTGTAAAGTATATTATGTAATCATAACTACCAATGTTGCTATATATATATTTATTAGGCCTCAAAATCTTTAATTTTTTGAGTTTTTGAACTAATATTTTAGTAATTAGTATGTCACATAGCTATAAATTTGTATTAGATTTGGAATAAGCTTAGATATATTTTCCATTACATTCACATATAAAAATGAAGAGTTAATTAAATATTTGATACATGGGCTTAATCTACCTAATATATTTGATAATGTAGGCATTAAATTTTCATTTTTTCCATTGTGGTAGGCTGTAGGTAACTTGTTATTTGTAGTCATTGACATAATAATTGGCAATTGGGATTTGTATACAATATGGTATGGTATCTAACCATTTCTTAACTTATCCTCTGATTTCAGATATTTATACATTTAGTTATACTACTAATATATGTAGTTGTATAGCTGCTTAATTTCATATAAGGGAAACTATTCAAAAATCATAACCCATTTTTTAGTTTGTGCAAATGGTATTTGAAATTGCCTCTTTTACAAATTTGAAACGTGGGGAGTGATTTATGAACAGCTGACTCAAACTATAACCTATACCACAACAGTCTAAACCTCTTTGCTCTTAAAAACTTGCCCCTTTTTTTTAAATAAGCTATATAGTACGTACTCTTAATGGAAATATTTTAGGTAAGGCTATATAATAAATTGTAGTTTACATTTAATTTTTATTAGACTTAGCCAAAAAACTTGTTTTTAATGATCATTCCCTTGAAACTTAACCAAAACACACATTGGTAAACCAAATTTATTTAATTTAAAAAGTTTTGTATGCCGATGGGTTAGGTTGTGTTATTAAGATCCCTCTTATAAATTGTTAAATTGATGTTGGAAAGAAATGTAACTAATGTAGATGTATTAAGTAACTATATATGATAGGCCTAACAATGAACAAAATGATAATGTAGTGCAGTTTGTAACCATATTTCATCATACTAAAGTTTAGCTGCTCTGAGTTGATTAGGGCCTATTTGATGGGTACACCAAAGCTCATCAAACCTAGGCCTTTTAAGGATTCACTACAGTAGCCTATAACTTATTTTCAATCTAATGTACCCTATGGTCTTTAAGTAACTAATGCTTGTAATTAATTTCATGATTCATGACATTTCTGTATACTCCACCCTGATTTATCAATTTATTATAAAGTGAAGTTAAAACAAATTGAATCTAGCTGAGTTCACTTCAAAGTTATTTCTGCTCTAATTCCATCTTAATAGTTCCAAATTCTGTACTAAAGTTAGGGTATTACAGTGATCCTCTGACATGCACAAATTCAGAGATAGGATGTGGACATTTCACTACCCTTTTTTCAATCTGCATGAGCTAAGATTCAAAGTTAGATCAGCACGAATGTTTAAAAATTGTGGTATATACTAAAAAATGATGATGACATTTTTTCACAAGCAATTGTAAGTCCAGAACAAAGGCTCTTAGTGCACATGCACTTACAATACTACACGCGTCCACATGCAATATATGTTACACTGCTGCCACACGTATAAGTCTCCAAGTAAATTATGTATTAATTAAAACTTCTAATATTAATGACTTCAACTGACCAGTCACTAACCAAATGTAAGTGAAAGTTTTTGTATTAAATTTGTTTTTTACAAGTTTTTACTATTTATACTTGTTATATATATCAGGTCATCCCATAAGTAATGTCATTTCTTATGATAGATTAAGTTTAAACTAGTCCTACTTGGTCTAAGCATAAATTTTCCGAAGGTTATATCTAAGAGGAGATCTATCGTATTTCGCTACATACTTTACAGACCTTGACTAGTGAAGATGTGTGTCTTGTTTTATGTGAACCCCTCATAAACATGGCGGTATCAGAAGAGCATATCAGGCATATAATGCTTTACAGGTTCAAAAAGGGAATAGTGCTACTGAAGCAACGCGAAACATTCAGGACGTTTATGGCAACGATATTCTGCATGTGAGGAAATGTCAAAGATGGTTTCAAAAGTTTAGGAATGGTGACTGCTGTTTGACAGATGCAGCACATACTGGATGCCCTGCTGAGTTTGATGAAGACTTGCTGTTAGCCACACTTGAAGAAGACTGTTCAACAACTGTCGAAGAATTGGCCCAGAAACTCAATTCATCCCCATCCACCATCCATCGACATTTGCAACAACTTGGGGAAAGTGCCTAAGTTAGGAAAATGGGTGCCACATGAATTGTCGGTCGACAATCTGAGGGTGCGGGTAAACATTAGCACAGTTCTTCATTCCTGTGAACTCCAAGATCCATTTTTGCACCATTTAGTGACATGATGAAAAGTGGATACTGTACCAGAATGTTAAGTGCCATCGACAGTGGGTTTGTGCTGGAGAACCAGCGACTCCACAGCCAAAACCAAATCTTCACCCTCGGAAGGTGTTGCTTAGTGTTTGGTGGGATAAAGGTGGTCTAATACACTTTGAAGCCTTACCACACAACCAAACAATCACCGCTCAAGTCTACTGTCAACAACTGGATCGATTGAACACTGCACTAAAAGAAAAGAGACCTTTGGTTAATCGGAAAGGAATCGTGTTCCACCACAACAATGCACGTCCTCATACTGCTTGGATCACTTCTGCAAAAAATTGAGGAGCTTAGATGGGAAAAACTTCCATATCCTTAATATTCTCCAGACCTTGCGCCTTCAGATTATCATCTCTTCAGGAGTCTGCAAAACTATCTTGACGAGAAACATTATACTTCTTTAGATGACCTGCACACCAGTCTTTGTACGTTTTTTGCCTCAAAACCGCCTGAATTTTATAAACATGGTATTGAAAAGCTTGTAGGACATTGGCAGTGTCATTGATTCCGATGGAAAATATATACTAGATTAAAAAGTTTCAGTTTTTTTTTTTGTCCTTCAGATTCCGATCTAAAAATGACATTACTTATGGGATGACCTGATATATTATTTTACATGCATTATTTATATACATTTATTGTAGAATGATTTAAAAGCTTTTATTCAGGTAAAAATTACTTTATATATGATTTTTTAAACTTTTATCCCCCCTAACCCAATTTATATTATGGGGAGATAGTTCCAACCTGCATGAGCTTTTTCAGGAATGGAACCTTCATGCAGGTTGGAGGATCACTGTATTATAGACTTATTTTAATTGCATGAGTAAATATTATTTACAATTAACAGTAGAACACAGTTAGATTTAATTGGCCAATTAGTAAAATAATAATAATAAACTTCATTACTGCTTAATTTAAATGATCATACTTAAAGAATTTTTAAAATGACTTGCCCCAATAGACTGTTCTCGCAAGACTCAAATTTCAAAATTCTATGAAGCTTCAAATTTGACTGACTTGAATTAGAACTTTTAAGAAAATGAAGAATATTCTTCCATTCCAAATTTTTAGTTTTGCCATTCTCACTTCATTACAGTACTTATTTTTAAAAAAAGATTAAACACAAATTTTTACCATTTACCTGCCTTGAGTACCTATTTATAATTTCATAATACTGTATATGATAAGCATGTTTCATAACACATTTTTAAATGCGTACCCAAGTTTTCATTTTTAGTACAAAATGAGGATCCTCTTCTAAATTGACAAGCAAAAGTCTAGGAAGTAAATGGGAAATCAAATATTATTGTTGGTATGCTGTTATTTTCACACACAAATGTTGCTTCCTCCATTAGAAGCTAATTTAAAGAAGTCTTCCCTGACTCACTCGTATGAATAATGTAAACTGACCTGAAAATGTAAAATATTTTTATCTTCTATTCTTGGAAGGAATGGAAAAGTTGAACGTAATACCTCCATGTACTATATTGATAATGTATTTTTATAATAAGCATAAGCTTAATTTTGACAAATATAAAATAGATCCATTTTCTATTATTGACTAATGACTAATTTGTTTAGCAAATTTAAAATTTAAAATGTATTATTTTTTTAAAAGTTTGGTTCTTTATTACACAAACAACAAATTTGGTTCTTTATTACACAAACAACAAATTTGACAGTTATATGCATAATGTAAATTCAAATAAAATTTATAGCCCGTACATGGGTTAAATATATGTTATAGGTACAATATGTAAAAGCTACATTATGTTTGAGATTTAATACTTTTTTTAATTAGAAAGGCTTCTTGGTTATAAACTATTTTTTTTTATTTTTATTGGTTGGTTACAGAATACTCATTTCAACTATATAATATTTTGATAAAAGTAATTTCAGTGTTGTTCCCATCACCCCTTATGCCACTTTGGTTTACACACTACATTAAACTCTCTTACAGCTAAATCTTTCAGTTTTAATACCAAAGAGCATAATTTTTTTTTATTATTGAAATAATATAAATTTACCTTGCTGAAAAAGGGGGGTTTCAACTTCAGGTGTATATATATATATATATATATATATATATACACTCCCACAAGAAAAAATGAAAAGTGATCCCAAGGCCTTTTGTGTATTCAACAGTACACCTCATTTGTATCATCAGTAGGGTAGCTAATCTCTTAGATTAATCTGGCTTGTCTCTTCTAATTCTTTAAAGACTTGTGACTTACGATTGATTTTAAGAATAAGGCTTATTTAAATTTGCCATTATTTTGTTTATGATAATTATGAAGAAATCTGTTACATTTTATCTTTTGTTTTAATGAATTTAATTTTATTTATACAAAAAAAATTACTATTTTGTAGATTCTGTTTTGATGAAAGCTTTAGAATACAATATATATATATATATATATATATATATATATATAATATATATATATATATAAATATATATATATATAAATAAATATATATGAAGCAGAGGCTAAGTGCCCCTTTTTCCATTCACTTCAGGAGATTAAAGAACACATTTGTACTAGTTATTTTGATTTATCCTTAATTAACAAGTGTGACTGTTATAAAACTCTTGCCATGAATATTATTGTACTTAAACATGCTTAGAGTACAGGACAAGTATAATATAAATGGAAAGCATTATGGAACAGTATTTTTTTTTATCTTGTGTGTGATGTTTTTGAGCTAGCTTAATTGATTCACAAAAGCATCTCTATTTTTATATGTTTACAGGGATTCTGCATTAAAAAATATAAGTAGGCCTAAATAAAATGGACTAATGAAATAGGCTTACTTATATCTTAAGTAGAAGTGTGCTATGATCTACCTAAAAGAATAAGCAAAAATAATTAATTTGAGACTTTTGTATTTATTAATTTATAGAAAATTTGTTTGGTACATTCTTAAGAATGACTTTTGATGAAATAAATTTTTTTCAATTTTCAAGAGATTTGCTTTTTAGATTTCAAAAAGAATAAAAATATTGCTATATTTTTACATTGCTTGTTAGCTAAGTATAATTTTGTGATATTAAGAAATTAGTCAATTTTTTTAAAGAGAATATTGTACAAATTGTATATAGTTAGGAAAGATTTTAAAATGTCTTTTAATCAATAATTATGTATAATATTGTATTTCTATGAAATGAATCTAGTTTTTTCCAAGAAAATGTTAGCTAAAAATTAAAATATTTCAGTGTTTTTCGCGTTGTTTCATTTTCCAAACTAATTAACTTGCTAATGAAACTAAATTTTGCAGTTATTTGTTTATTTTTATTTGTCTTTTCATAATGCTATTTTTCTGAAGAGATATTAACTGCTGGTAGCAAACTATTTCCTAAAGGAAAAGTAATACAAGGAATTTCTGGAAAATTAAAAACCTGTCAGTTGTTTATAAATAAGAAAGAATTAATTATCATTGATAAAATATCCATTTTTGTTTACTAATGGAAGTTACAGGAATCAGGCTGTCAAGGACCCTACATCCACTCTAGGCTAGCCTAAGAAAAAAAGGTGAGAGAGAGGAAAAAGAAAATTAAAATAAAGAATACTGAAAATGCTCATACTGTACTTACTGTACACTTAAAAGTGTGTAAAACTTTTACACAAGAACAGTCAAGGCTCTTCTGCCAGCCACCGCTTCACTTAAGAGTGGTGAAAGAAGAAATTGCTAGTATAATGAAAAGAATAGCTTCACTGTGCATTCGATGGTTGAGGTGAAGTATCTATAACATTTTCATCTTTGTCATCATTGTAAACTTAAGGGAACTACCATGGTGAAGTACCATTCATATTATTAGACATGTTTGAAAGTTGTTTTTTTTTTAGATTGAATGAACTCCTTTATTGTCTTATTTTTGCAATTTAAGGAAATTGCAAAAATGAAAATTAAGTCCCAATTTGTTGTAAAGAGCAGGATTTAGTGTTTTATAAGCAAATAATTTTCAGGGGATTAATGCACAACAGCAAAGGTCATGTGACGAAGTGGACATTATGGCTTTACGTGGGATCTGAATCACCTACGATCGCTATACCATCTGAACAAAGATGACCATCCATTTAGTTATTAAACACACTCAACATGTTGAACTTTGCTGATGTGATTTTTTTCCATCAAATGTATGCTCAGGAGTATAGTACATGGACAGTTAGAAAGGTACTACTAATTACTCTATTTAGAAAGCTTTTGTTGGCTGTAATTAATGGTAGTTCATTGTTCGGATATTGAAAATCACTTTTCTTCAGTTTAAACTTGTTAAAACTATTTTTTATTGTTGTGGGGTCAAGTTATTGTTTATTCTGAGAACTTCATAGCATTACTTAACTGTAATATATGTGTGTGGTCAGTGAACCCATCTTGACCTTGTAGTTTTCGGTGTAATCCAACATCGAATCACTCTTCATTACTAATTGTAATATTCGAACAGGGTCAATGTTGAGAATAATGTATCACTTGCAGTCTGTAGATGAATTATTTTGTAATGGTAAATGAAAATGCCCCAAAAGTCGGATACAAATAGCATGATGAGTTAAAGCAGTGGCCTTTGATACTTCGTGATACGGGGGGGGAAAAGTCCCATTGGTTCCCAGAATATTAAAAAGAAGAAACCCACTTATTTTGCACTGAAACTTAACTGAAACAGTGTGTGTCAGTCTTATTTTTGTGACAGGATAAAGGTAAGTCCCTTTTCTCAAATTGTTCTCAGTTTCTTTGCAAAATCCAACCATGGTTTAAATTCAGATTTCTCAATTTCTTTTAATTACAATGTTTTGGGTTGTTTAGCCTCCTTTGGAACATGTAAGGCAGCGGTTCTCAAAATTTTTTTTCTTCTGTACCCCTTGAATTCTTTCATGAGATTTTCTGCATTTTGGAGAGAGATAGAGGATTTTTACTTTCTTTACGACTGTGTCAGTGTGTGACTTGTGGCCGTTTGTTAATCGTATATAAAATTAAAAGGGTTATATTTTCAGGACCCCTTGTGTACCCCAGTTTGAGAACCACTGATCTAAGGTTTATGACGAAAGGGACCAACAGCATCACGTGGGATCATAACCACTATCCCACTAATGGAGATCCAGAGGAGCACGTTAATAACTGAAATCTGAAGACTCGGATGAGCAACCCGGTTCTCTACCTCTAGACTACTATGATAGGTTGAATTATTTTTTCTAGATGAAGTTTGTTCTTCACATTATTACGAATATTCAAATTGTATTACTTTATTCACGACAAAATTAAAGAAAGAGAGAGTGTCAGAGATTTTATATATATATATATATATATATATATATATATATATATACTAGGGGCACTCAATATATTTTGCCCCACCCTTTTTTTTTAGCTAAATAATAAGCCATAGGGCTGAAATGTCTTTTGGGCTGTAAGTTTGAACTTTCTGCGCTTCACATAACCAGATTTTTTCCAGTTTGAACCTCCCTTCCTTGTATAAAACCGATGGTTAACGCAGTTTCGAAAATGGTGTCTGACAATGATGTGCGCTATAAACAGAGAGCTGTTATCGAGTTCTTAACCGCAGAGAAGGAAACCATTGGAAAAATTCACAAACGTCTACAAAATGTTTACGGAGATGCTGCTGTTGATCGAAGCACAGTTGGACGCTGGTCTAAACGTGTGAGATCATCGGAGAGAGGGAGAGCCAACCTCGATGATGAGCCACACAGCGGTTGCCCGGCATCGGCTGTGACATCTCACACTGTGAAACGTGCTAACAGCATCATTCGATCAAATCGGGGCATCACATACAAGGACCTATCACTGGAGCTAGGAATTAGTGAAGGAAGTGTGAATACGGTAATTCAGCAACTGGGATACTCAAAAGTGTGTTTACGTTTGTTCCTCGTGAACTGACTGAAGATCACAAAGCCCAAAGAAAAGAAATTGCTTCTGAGTCATTGGTTCAATACGAGACAGAAGGGGATGACTTCCTTTAACGAATTGTGATGGGATGAGACTTGGGTACACCACTTTGAACCTGAAACAAAACGCCAATCCATGGAGTGGCATCACGCAGACTCCCCACGCAATAAAAAATTCAAAACGGCTCCCTCTGCAGGAAAGGTTATGGCCACCATCTTCTGGGACATGAAAGGGGTGATTCTGGTGGACATTATGAAGAAAGGACAAACAATCAACTCAGAGGCATATATTGCTACCCTACAGAAACTCCAGAGATGTATAAAGCGAGTTCGACTGGAGAGAAAACTGGAAGACGTCCTTTTGCACGATAACGCAAAACCACAAAACAGTTTGCAAACAAGAGAGGCCATCACAAAAATACGCTTGACTGTGTTAACCCACCCTCCATACAGCTTGGATCTGGCACCTTCAGACTTCCATTTGTTTGGGCCAATGAAGGATGCTATTCGTGGAAGAAAGTTTCAGAGTGACGATGAGGCTGTTGAGGAGGTTAAAAGGTGGCTCCAGCAGAACCCAGCGGACTTTTACCAGCAAGGAATAAAGGCCATTGTTTCGAGGTGGAGGAAAGCCGTATGGATAGAGACTATGTGGAAAAATAAAAACTTGTACAAAAGGTATGTAACTACTTGTGTACAAAATTTCTGGAACTTAAAGGAAACTTGGCAAGAAAAAAAAAAAGAGGCGGGGCAAAATATATTGAGTGGCCCTCGTATTTTTCCTTCTTCAATTTACCCCCGATTCGTACCTTGGGAAAGTGGTACATATCTCGGCGAGACAGTGGATGGGTGGTGTCACCGAGTTGGGGATGGTAGACAAGGGGAGTGAGTAAGGTTCAGTTGTTGGATAGTCGGTAGGATGGGTATGGCCTTAGATACGATGAAACAGATGGGAATGAGTGAGGAAGAGGAAAATCGCTTCTGCTTAAAAGTGGGGGGCTGCGGCGAGTATGGATTGTAGACGCTTGGTTATGGAAATTCTGAACAAGAGAGGGAAACACCTGCGACGAAGGGCGGTCAGGTTTGGGCATTCGACCAGGAGATGTACGACAGTGATAGAGGTATGGCAGGTAGGGCAGAGCAGGGATGGTGATTTAGCCATAAGGTGACTATGTGTAATGCGTGTGTGTTCTAGGCGGGACTTTATGGCGGGACCGGTGGAATGAGGAGGCCCAATATCCTAATTGCGGTTTGATCTTGTGAAGTTTGTCGTATGTGGCCTGGTCTCATTCCAGTTGCCAGATGGAGCGGAAAAAGGAAGGGGTCGGGGGGAGGCCGGCAGTAAGCAGGCCGTCTTTGCTGTGCGGTCCGCCCCCTCGTTACCCTGGATGCCGACATGTGTCAGAAGGCTGTTAAAAAGTGGAAGGTTTGCTGGATGGTACAGACGAGCGGGTGAGGGGGGTTAAATCTCTCTAGGGAGAGAAGTGCGCTTTGGGAATCTGAATAAATGACAAAGGAGCTGGCAGAGTGGGTGCACACAATGTCGAGGGCGTCCATAATCGCGAATAGTTCTGCCGAGAAAACGAAGGCTGACGCCTCGAAAAAGCGGCTGGGCCAGTATCACCGCTGAGGCGGTCATACCATCCTCCGAGCGGGAACTATCTGTATAAATGGGGACAGTGTCCTGGTGTTGGGTTGTGTTTTCTCGGAAGAGTGACCTGTATACCGTAGCGCTCGTGGTAGTCTTTGGTTGGGCACACAGGTCCCTGCAAAACTTGATAGGGGTGAGGAGCTAGGGAGGGTAGATGCTGTATGAGATGGGGGTAACTGATGGGGCGGGCATGTTGGAAAGATCAAGGAAAGAGCGGACTGCTTCAGTGAAGTACCAGCTCCGTCCCTGGGGTGGGAGTTCAGAAATCGCCGCGCATAGAAGCGAAGAGGGTAGTCTCTGTGCACGGAGGTATGTCCTCATGAGGAGCAGATCCCGTCGGAGGGCGAGAGGGAGATAATTGCAATCCATTTGGAGGCTGGGGAAGAGGGGAAACCACTGGTGGCGAGGCGGAGGCCCCTATTAAGTTCCGGGTCCAAGATACGGAGGCAGGCGTTGGAGGCTGAACCGTATACTACACTGCCATAGTCCAGCTTCGACTACACCATGGAATTGTAAAAGCGAAGGAAAGAGCGTCGGTCTGCGCCCCATGTCGTGTGGGAGAGGTGATGTAGGAGAGCGAGGGGACGTTGGAGGGATTGCTTCAGTTGTTTGAGATGGGGAACCCAGTTGAGCTGTCGGTCCAGAGTCATGCCCAGAAATCGCGTGGAGGGTACCACCTCAAGAGGATTGCCGTATAACGTGACAGAAGGAACAGGAAGGGCTGCGGGTCTTCTGCTGAAGAGCATACACTTGGTCTTAGGGGTGGAGAGGCGGAACCCTACCGACGTCGCCCACCTTTCCACACGGTGGAAGGTCATCCGCGTAGATGGAAAAACGGATGGTGGGTGGAAGGCATTTTGAGAATGTGTTCATAACTATGGAAAAGCATAGAACACTGAGGATGCTTCCCTGTGGAACCCCGTCCTCCTGCACGAAGGTGTCTGAGAGGATTGAGCCCACCCGAACTTTAAAGGTTCGGAAGGAAAGGAACCCCCTGATGAAGGTCGGCATGGCTCCGACGAGACCTAGATGTTGGAGCTGACTAAGGATTATTGTCCGACGAGTGGTGTTGTAGGCCTTCTGTATGTCAAAAGAAAATTGATAGGACGAACTGTCCACTGTCGAAGGCATTCTCTATGTCTCGGATGAGGAGCAGGAGGGGGATCAGTGGTGGAGCGAAGTTATCTGAAGCCGGACTGGGTAACCTGGAAGGAATCACTATTTTCAAAGAAGAAGGATAGTTGCGTAGCGACCATTTTTTCGAAGACTTTGCAGGCACAACACGTTAGGGCGATTGGTCTGTAGTTTGTGGGATCGAGGGAAACTTTGCCGGGTTTGGGGATAGGGATTACGTGGTCCTCCCTCTACCGGGAGGAGAAGGTGTCCTCTATCCATATGCGGTTGTATAGGTCTAGTAGGAAAATTTGTAAGGTAGGGTGGATGTGCTGGATCATGCTGTACGGGATACCATCCGGGCCGGGACAAGGGGATCGTTGAGAGGCCAGTGCCGCCTGCAGTTCACGCATGGTGAACAACCGATTGTAGGTGCTGTCTAGGAACAGTTAAGAGGAACTATTGTTAGGGGCGGGTACGAGAGAACTGTCTGCGGAGGAAGAAACGGCGGCGAAGGTAGAAGCTAGGTGGTTTGCCACCGATTTGGGCTCGTATAGAAGTCCGTCGTTAGTCCGGAGGACCGGGGGTCGGGAGGGAACATGTCGCCTCTCGACACCCCGTACCTTCTTCAGATGGTAGCCGAAGGTGTGGTGGTGGTGGTGACGCCGGATACAAAGGCACGCCAAGAAGCTCTGCGCGCTTTCTTCATTGTACGGCGGGCGATGACCCTGGCCCCCTGCATCTCCGTGCGATGGATGGTGACTTGCGTATGGTCTCCGTGCACTCGGGTCCACCAAGGTACCCGTCGGGTGCGGGGTAGGCGGAGGATCGTTGGATGTTAGTGCACGCAGCCGTTACCATGATTGACTAGAAGTATGCGATGCACTCGTCGGAGGATGGGAAGTGGGCAGTCGTAAGAGTTGTATATGTATTGTCGTGGAAGCGGGAGCAATTAGCTTTGGCAGGAATCCATTTTTCCGGTACCCGAACGGTCTGGTCGGGCCAATTGAGCGTGAGTTGAACAGGGAAATAGTCACTTCCATAGTCCTCTTGAAGGACTTGCCATGTGAAATCTAGGAGGGCATCGGTCGAAACGAAGGACAGGTCTACACAGGATGGAGTGCAGGTGGTGGCATGGTAGAATGTAGGAGAGCCATCATTGAGGCACACGAAGGAGAGCTCGGTCATTATAGTAATCAGGGTCGGGTCCATATAGGTGGTCTCTCTCTCCACACAAGGGGTGGCGACTATTGATATCGCCCAGTAATAGAAAGGGCCTGGGGATTTGTTGTACCACCTCCACCAGGTCATCGCGGGAAACCTGAGTGTGGGGGAAGAGGTATTTTGAACAGACGGTGTACTGTCTATCCAGGGAAAGCCGGGTAGCAATCACCTGTAACGGGGATCGGATAGATTGTGGAAGAGGACTGCGTGGTGTATGAAAATGGTAGCCCCCGTCGAGTGCAGGTAGGAGACCGGGTGATGTAGGAATATCCAGTAGGGCAGGGCATGGGCCTGGTCCCCAGGATTAGCTCCTGGAGAGACACACCGGACGGGAAGTGGCAATCAAGTAATTAAGGCCTTCGTAATTCGCGAATATTCCTCTGCAGTTCCAGTGTACTATTGTAGTTTTCGGGGATCCATTATTTGATGATGGGGGATGGGTAAAGGTGTAGGTGCTAGGGGGTTGGGGTGTGAAGGGAGATCTGGGGTTCGCGAAGGCGAAGGATGAGTCAGGAGCATGGCTGGCTATCTGCCGTTCAACAGAGAAGGAATCGGTCCCCAGTCGACCTCAGCGGAGATTGCGGGGTCAAGTCGGTCGAGCGAGACCGGAGGCGTGGATCACGGCAGCTAGAAGAACGTTGTGGGCTCAGAGGGTGAGAAGTTTCTTGGTAGGCTTCTGTATTCGGGCCAGGAGGGGGCGCTTTATTTTCCAAAGTGGCACCTTCCCGCCTGTCTGGGGTCTCACGGCGGACCCTGGGTGGCGATAGGGGGTACCAGAATGATCGGGCAGGTGGGAGGGAGGACGTGCTCAGGGTGGCTAACAGGGAGCGAGTCGGGGGTGGAAGGAGATGAACCAGTGTTTTCTCATGGCGGGGTGGAAAAAGTGGCACCAGGGGGCAAGGGCAGATCCATAAGACTCATGGGCGCGGCCGAGCCCCCCTTGGCCACACCATGTAGTTGCGCCAGAGCCGCATCCACTGGATCCTCGGGAGAGAGGATGTTGTCCAGATTGGATCTCGTCGTGGGAGGTGGGTCATGTAACTCGGCTACTATTGTCAGAGTCTGTCGGGGTAGATTGGAGGGACTTCTGTGGTGGGGTAATATGGTCCTCGTAGACGAAGTGTTGGGTGTGAGGGTCCGAGCCGTCTTCTTAGATCTGGGGCAAGAGGGAGAGACATGTTGAAAGGCCGGAGGGTCTGGCGACTCGCTCCGGCGTCTCCGCCTCGTCGGCTTGCTCCGGGCGTTAGGTTTGAGTGTGTGCAGAGAGTTCTGGGAGGGCAGAGTTCGAGGTGGACGGGGCCTGGGTGTCCTGATCCCAGATTCCTCGGGAATCTGTGGCAGGTGAAGTGCGTGAAGAGGAGGGGTGGTGGGGGGACATGAGGTCGTCGGGTCCTGCGAGGACTCCCTTTGGGAGGGATGGGGAGCAGTGGTCGAGGGGAGTTTGAGCGAGAGACCAGGGTGGCGAGCCGAGGACACAGCCGAAGGCAGCGGCATAAGATACCCCCGGCCTCACCTCCCGACTCTGCACCCTGTCTCGCGCCTCTCGGAGGCTAAGCAAGTCCGCTACCTACAGGCCTCGGACCTCCTTCTCGAACTTGAAGAAAAGGCATTCGCGGGATGAAGAGGGGTGTACGCCTTCGCAATTGGAGCATTTGGAGCATTTGGGTGTGTTGGGAACGCCAGAATTGTTGGAGGCTTTTGTAATAGGATGACGGATGAACGAAGACAATTTATTTGGCACAGCGGAGACCAACTTAATCTGCTGTGGCGAGAGTGAGGAAAGCCCTTTGTTAACCTCAAAGGGCACTTTCAGGAATGAAACGTCTTTATCCTGGTTCCTAGTTTTGGGAAAAAAGCAAGATCTCCTAGCGGCGAAATAAGCTTTATCAATGAACAATTTGGGATAACCCAAACCTATAAATATACTTTTAATATATAAAACTTCATCGTCAAGATAAATGGGGGTCACAAATCCTGAAAGCTCTCAAAAAGAGACTCGAAATAACGCCTTTTTTAGTACAAAGAGAATGATTGGAAAAAGCATGAATGTAGCTGTCTGAATGCGTAGGCTTTCTAAATACTTTGAAAGAAGGTCTTTGGTTGGGATCTCTTAAAATAAGAACATCCAAAAACGAGAGAGATCCACTAATCTCAACTTCATACGTAAACTGTGTTGAAGGTACAAAACTGTTAAGAAATCCCACCAGCTCATCCAAATCCACATGAGATTCCAAAATAACACACGTGTGACCAAAGATTCCGGCAAAAAAATTAACAAAAAAATTCCATAAAAATGTTAGCTAAAACTGGAGAGAGCGAAGAGACCATCGGTAAACCTGTATTTTGTTTAAAAAATGACCCGTTAAAAGAAAAATAGTTATGTTTAGAGCAAAGTCTAACAAGTTCCAAAATAATACCATAATCAAACGGAATGGTCTCAGGATGATCATGAAGCCACTCTTCTAGGAACTGTAAGGTTGGATCCAAAGGGACTCTGGTAAACAAAGATACCACGTCAAAACTCACCAATTTTTTTGCTGATAAGTCTGTACCTCGAAGCTTGTCAACAAACTCTACAGAATTTTTAAGATGTGCTTCAGAGATTTGGCCTACTAATGGCGAAAGGAGGCTCGAAAGCCATTTAGACAGCTATTCAGTAGAACTTCCCACATTAGAAATAATAGGGCGCAAAGGTACTGAGGGTTTATGCACCTTTGGAAGCCCATATATATATATAAGGAAGATGGGGCATGTAAGATTTAAATCTTTGAAAAAGCTCGGGAGAATCCTTAAGGATTCTCCCGAACTCCTTATTAAAAGAAGCCTGGGAAGTTTTTAGTGGATTATTGCTGACTTTGGAATAAACGGATTCATCGGCCAACATGATATTCATTTTAGCGATGTAATCACACGTATTCAGGATAACTACTTTATTTACCTTATCAGACTTCATAAGCATATGTGTTCCCGCCTGTGCTCCACCATTTGGAAAGTGTGCCTGCCTGCGAAAAAGATTGAGTACCCCTGTTTTAGGGGTTTAGAATTTAATCTCCTATGCAGCCGAACAAGTCATATCATAGATGAACCTACAAATTAATGTGTGACGTATTATCTAACTTTAATGTAACAAATTCTGGTCCAACGAGAAATAAGTTGATCAGAAAACGCTCAAAACTGCATCCAATGAAGGTACAGGGTGTGTATAAAGTAATACAAGTGAAGAGAGAAATCTGATTTGAACTGGTTTGAACAAGTTTAGATTTGTTTCAACCTTACTATCGAATATACAGTTGTTATAAAGTACGTTTTTTATGCAGGAAGGAGGGGCCAAGGGCGAATGCCCACAAAAGCGCCCCCCACTCCCACTACCATAGAAGAGGAAGAGAGCCAAAATCATAATTTAAGGTTTTCAAGATGCCTGGACACTGCGTTTGAAAGATTGGAGGTTATAGACACGGAGAAAATAAATTGAGGAAGATTATTATAGAGTTGACCTGTTGAGTAGATGAAAGATTGAAAGTACCCATTAACCCTTGGGTTTGAGAGCTGGACAGAAAAGGAATGAGAATGTGTAGAAAGTCTAGTGCTGCGTGCTCTCCTTAAAGGAGGAGGCATGCAGTTAGAGTGTTCAGAAGTGCAGTGTCCGTTATAATAGCGATAGTAAAGAGAGAGAGAGTGAGGCAACATTGCGAAAGAGAGAGAGGGACTGAAGAAGACAGCCAGTAAGAGGCAGAGAATTGATGAAACGAAAAGACTTCGATTCCATCCGGTTAAGTAGGGCTGTGTGGGTTGAGCCACCCAACACACGAGAAGCGTACTCCATACATTGGCGGAGAAGATCCCTATACAGAGAGAACAACTGAGCAGGGGTGAAGAAACTGCGGAGCACACCTAACCTCTTAGAAGCTGTTTTCGAAAGAGTGTTTGTGATCTTTTCAGGAAAGATTACGAGAAAGGGAAGCACGAAGTGTGTTAAGAGAAGAGGAAGGATTGAGTTGTGTATTGTTATTTTTTATTTTATTGGGTTCAGAATCCCAGTTGAGCCCTGAACGGCCAAGCTCTGAAGGGCCAGTTCAACCTACAGCCCAAGTTAAGCTGGACTAAAACTTACGGACTTGGAGGTCCTATTTGGTCCTACCTCATGGTTGCTGACTCGATGTGGGCCTACCTTAGGCCTCAGTTGCATAAAATTAAGATTAAAAACAAAAGGGGCACTATTTATGGTCTTTCTAAACCTTGCAACAACACAACCTGCACCATTGCACGATGAAACAATCTTGTATCTAAACAACCAAACTGAATTGCAAGAGAGCTTGTATACGAACACGAGTAGAAAGGACGCGCAAGTGCCCCCCAAAAAATGATGCCACAAGAGTGCCCAAAATGCTAGCTCTAAATTAAGTGAATTTTTCACTAACCTTATAATTATGAGATGGATATATACAGGGTGGGCCGAAAGTCTGGATCCATAGGAAAATATTTATTTTAATACATAAATTACAACAAATGGTAAATACTTAAAATGAATATCAACTTTAACTCGTAAATGCGTATCCGTGATACTGTACAGTAGTTCGTACTCCAGTATAAATACTCAAATACTTTTTTTATTTCAGCCCAGAAATGGCTTCGAATCTAACAACAGAAGACCGGGTAGAACTTGTGCTCATGTACGCAAGACAGGGCGCTACACACAGAGAAGTTGCTACCGAATTCAATAGAAATCATCCTGATAAGCATCCAGTAACACATGCGACTGTTGGCAAGTTGTTTAAACGTTTCAAAGAAACAGGAAGTGTACATGATCGACGGCGTTCTGGTCGTCCAAAAACTGCAACTGATGAAAATACCTCTGCAATGGTATGTGAAACTTTAACGAATAGTCCAGTAAAGTCAACAAGATTATTATCAAATGAAACACGCATCTCGAGAACGTCAATTCGAAGAATTATTAAAAATCATAAATTCCATCCCTAAGTGTCTCGATGTCAGAGGCCGCCAATTTGAGCATTTGTTATAATTTGTTGTTTATAGTGGAGTACGAACCACTGTACAGTATCACGGATACGCATTTACGAGTTAAAGTTGATATTCATTTTAAGTATTTACCATTTGTTGTAATTTATGTATTAAAATAAATATTTTCTTATGGATCCAGACTTTCGGCCCACCCTGTATATACACCTTAACTTAATATATACAAGCAACGCTGCATCAATCAGCTTAGTCATCATATCACCTTTGGACAACAATGGCTCTTCCGCTTGTAGATTTTTTAACATGTATTGTTGAAGGTAAGGGGATAGTCGTGTGCAAGATTGTAACGAGTAGACAGATGTCAGGGTGTCAGCACAGAAGCACAGTTCCTGAGAACAACAGGAGGAACACCAGCAGAACCGTATGCCTTCCTAGAGTTCAGACCAGATAGGGAAGAAAGAACATCTTTGGAAGAGATTTTAATTGCAAACATAATAAAGTCAGAGGGAGGAGAAGATGGAGAAACAGCACCGGAATCATCCAGAACTGGGTTGGAGGTGAAAGTTTGAGCAAAGAGTTGAGCTTTGTCAGGAGAAGAGACGGCAACTGCGCTGTTGGAATGGAGAAGAGGAATTAAAATTGTTGAAGAGGTTTTTAGCTAGATGCTAGAAAGAGCGAGAAGAATTAGAATTCGATAGGTTTTCACATTTTTGTCGGATGAAGGAATTTTTAGCGTCGAAGAACAGATTTTGCTCGATTCCGGGCAGAAATATAAGCTGGGTGAGAGTCAGAAGTTGGATGGGGACAGTACCTCCTGAAAGACTCCTCTCTGTAATAAATATTACTTGTCTATGTTCACTCGCGTTAATAAAATCGGATTTGTCTCTTCACTTGCGTTACTACACACCCGGTATGTAATTGTGAAATCGCGAAAAACATTTATTAAATCTTACCAACTTTTCGATAAAACTTTTATCATGACGGTGCACTAAAAATTAAGATAAAATTCGCAACAAACTGCCGTATAATCTACGATATAAAGTGATTTATTAATGGACTAATTATCATTGAAAAAATTAGAATTAGTTAATACAATTAGGCTAATAAACAACATTAATATAGTACTGATAGATATGAACATTAAAAGCAAAAAACATAATCTAAGTATTGGTATTAAATTATTGGAGTTAATTAAATATAAAGTAAAATACGTAAGTGGTTGCGCTAAAAACTGAATGTATTACCTTATAAATAAAAATGGTTAGGTCCACTGCGTACCCTTTAGAAAAGTCAAGGTGTTTTCGCGTATCCCAATACAAATATATATATATATATATATATTATATATATTATTTTTTTTAGTTCAGGAAGAACCGATTCGCCTCTATTTAAAGGGCATATCTCAGCGGAAAAACAAAGAAAAAGTGAGAGGAAAGACAGAGGAAAAAGAAAGGGTGGAGGGGACAGTCGAAGTGGAAAAAGACCAAGGATGACAAGGACTGCAGGGTCGAGCCCCATCATCCTTGGGTGCTAGGGCCGGGATATATATATATATATATACCCCCTCCCCGCGGGCGGTCTTTCTGGGGTGGATCGCCCGCGGGCTCCTGCCTCCATGTGGCGAGGGGGGTCAGCCGCGGCTGGGGGCCCTGCCGGGTCCCCGCCCGGTTGCGAAGTAGACTTTTAACATACCCTGCTATTCTACAGTCCCCTCTTTCCTGTCTTCCCCTCTTTCCCCTCTTCCTTGCCCCCTCTGTTTTTTTTTTTTTCTGCTTTCTCTTCTCACTTCGCGCGCCCCGTGGGCTGCCGGGGCTGATCGCTGGGGGTCTCGCTCCCATGGTCGGGGCCGGACTAAGTTGGCTGGTAGGGTGCCCGGGCCTGGGACCCTGGGGGGCCTTGGTCTTTGCTGCCGGCGGGGGAGAACTCTCGATGCTGCAAGGGCCCCTTTTGAAACGGGGGTACCCGCATGGGACGAGGCACCCATCCCCCGCCGGCGTGCGCTTGGTCCCCTTGGGCCCCGGGTAATCGGTTCCCCGCGGCCCCGGGCGCGAAACAACAAAAATACTGTTTATGGGTTCTATTACTAAACTTCACTCCCCTCTTGTTGACGACTCTGGCCCGCCCTTGGATTTGGATCAGACTACTACTTCTGGTCGTTCAGCGGCCTCTGCCTCCGCTGGATTGACCCTCAAGCCGTATGGCCCCCTCTCGTCCTCTGCGGTGTCTGGCTCTCGTGGCCGGACTCGTGGTGGCCGTAGGGCGGGGTCTTCGCGGCCCTTGTTCTCTCGCCCACTCTCGGTTACCGTTACACATGGACCTGTCTCTGCTGTCAATTTCTGTCCAGGTGGACAGGTTCCTTGTTCTCCGCCCTTCCGCTGGCTCCCTTCCGGGCAACTCGGAACGGGTGTTTCAGCGCCTTAAGACGATAGGGGTTCCCTGTCGTTATGATATCCGCCCTCTGAGGGATGGGTCTCTTCTTTTGAAGTCCCGTTCTTCGGGGGTGACTGGGTCCCTTCTACAGTTGCAGGATGTCTTGGGTTGCAGAGTTTCTGTGACTCCCATCCGCAATTGAATAGCTGTCAAGGCACCATTTTCGCTTCCCGTCTGCTGTCAATCCCGGTTGGCGAGTTGCAGGAGGATCTTGCCCCCCAGGGGGTAACGAAGGTCTTCCGCTTTTCGTCGCGCCGGGATGGTGCTCTTACCCCGTCCGCTCGTCTGCTCCTGACCTTTGACTCCCTTGTGCCTCCGGCCCAGGTGTTCTGGGGCATGGGTGATCGCCGGTCGTGTGAGTTTTCGGTGCGACCATATGTGCCTGACCCGGTTCGCTGCTTTGGCTGCAACCGGTTCGGCCATGTTAGCTCTGCGTGCCGCCGTGAGGGTAAGCTATGTGTCCGCTGCGGTGGGCCTGCGCACCCTACCCCGTGCACGAAGCCCCCGCGGTGCTCGAACTGTTCGGGGGCCCACCCTTCCTCTTCTCGGGACTGTCCCGTTTTCAAGTTTGAATTTGAGGTGCGGTCCTTAAGGACTACCGAATTCCTTAGTGCGCGGGAGGCGCGCGATAAGATCCGTGACCGGGAGCCGCGGCGGGGGTTGTCCTACGCTGCGGCTCTTGGCCCTGGCGGGTCCTCGGGCCCCTCCCGTGCTACCCCGGCGTCTACTGGAGTGGTGCCCCCCCTGGAAGTCCCGGGGGTTGGTGGTCCTCCTGGCGCCGCGGGTCCTTCTTGTTCCTCTGCCTCACTTTCTGACATCCCATCTGATTCCCTGCCTACAAGTGCCCCTTCTCCCCCTCCGGCCTTGGGGTCTGGATCCTTGCCTACTCGTCTCTCGGGTGGGGAGGGGGATGCCCCGAAGGAGAGGAGGAAGCGTCGCCGTGGTCGGAGTCGGAGTCCTTCCGACCCGATCCTGACTGCTGCTCGCCTGCTTCCCCTTCTTCCCCGTCTTCACCGGAGGGGAAGCGGCGCGCTGTTCCTGATCCGCTCGGGACTTCCCCCCCCCCTATACGGAGCGCTGGTGGGGCGTCACCTCCCGGTGCCCCGACCAGTGTCCGGGTGTCGGTCGAGGTACACTGCCCCATGACACCCTCGATTACTGACTCTGTTCCCATGATAGACCCGGTCGAGAGGGGCCTGGCCCTCCTTCATGGAGTCTCTCTCTCTCCGGCTCCTGCTGAGAGTGGTCGGGTCTCTCCTCTGGATCTACCTCTCCCACTTGTGGTCGACCTTTCCTCTCCCCCCGTCAGTGCTTGTCTGGTTTGACGAGCCCTCGAACAGCTGGTTCCCCCCGGTCCCCCTCTTGTGGGGAGTTGGGGGTTTCGGCTGGGCCCGACTCGTCGTCTCTCCCCCCGCCGGGAGAGCCCCCCTCTGACCTCCCTGTTCTACTCTCCACTTCTCGTCCTACTACGGGTGCAGCAGATGCGGAGTCGGTGGCCCCTACCCCCCCAGTTCTGGGTGAGTCGGGGAAACCGATTCCGTCCCTGGTTACGGACCGTTGAGTTTGCTGCTCAGCTTGGTCCGTGGCTATTTCGCTGTTTTCTCTGCCTCTTATAATGCCGCTTCCCCTTACAGTTCCATCTTGCATTGGAACTGTAGGGGGCTTTTAGCTAACTGGGAGAACCTTGCCTCCCTGCTGGAGAGCGAGCGGCCTTCCTGTGTTTGTCTCCAGGAGACTATCCTGGCTGCGCGGGGACTCCCTCGTCTCTCTGGCTATGTTGGTTTCCCTTGCACCCCGGATGAGCGCACACGCCGGCGGGGTGCGGCGATTTACGTGCATCATTCGTTACCATCGCGTGGTGTGCCTCTTCGCACTTCCTTGCAGGCTGTGGCTGTGCGGCTCTTTTTAGATCGCCAGTACACTGCCTGCTCGGTTTATATTCCTCCTCATGACCCTCCTTCTCGCGACGCGGTTCGCGAGTTGGTGCTGCAACTACCCCGACCGTTTCTCCTCCTCGGGGACTTTAACAGTCGCGACCCGGCTTGGGGAGATGTTCGGTCGACTAATGTTGCTGGTATTTTACTCTCCTTAATGGAGGAACTTTCCTTTGCGTGTCTCAATTCCGGTGAACCTACTTACTTCCACGAACCCACGGGTTCATTTACCTGTATTGATCTCTCCTTGGTGTCCCTCGATGCCTTACTCGATTTTTCGTGGAAGGTGTTGGGGGACTCTTATGGCAGTGATCATTACCCAGTCTGTCTTGAGCCGGTCGGTCCGCAGCCGGGCGTTTCGTCTCGACCGAGGTGGTGCCTTGCGCGGGCTGACTGGCCATCTTTCAGAGCTCGTTCCGTCATTGTCCGTTCGGTATTGAGCTTTGGCTCTGTGGATGAGAGCTTGGAGTTCTTCGAGCGGGTGGTGATGGGCGTCGCGGAGGACTGTATTCCTCGTTCTTCCGGTAACCCGCGGACTCGTAGCGTCCCGTGGTGGACTCCAGCATGTCACCAGGCGGTGTGCGAGAGGAAGAGGGCAACGCGCCGCTTCCACCGCACCCGGCGCGCGGGCCACTTGATTGAGATGCGGCGGGCGAAGGCTTTCGCCCGCCGGACTCTCAAGTTGGCCCGTCGGGCCTCTTGGCGTGCTTTTGTGTCCGGCATCTCCTCATCTACCCCTTCTGCTGCTGTGTGGCGGAAGGTACGTAGTATCGAGGGGAGGCCAGTCCCTGCTAGTCGCCCTGTCCTTCGGGACGGGGACGGCTTCCTTTCGGATCCTGCTGCTGTGGCTGATCGGCTGGCCGGTGCTTTTGCTGCGGTTTCCCGTTCGCCTTCAGCTGCGGATCGCCCTTTATCGGAGGTCACGTTCCCGCCCCCTGGGAACGAGCCCTATAACCATCTCTTTCCGATGCGGGAACTTCGGGCTGCCTTGGCAACCCGTCGTTCTTCCGCTCCTGGCCCTGATGACATTCCGTATGACTTTCTTCGGAATCTGCACCCGATGGCCCTGCACTTCTTGCTGGATCTTTTCAACCGGATGTGGGTTGAGGGGTCGTTCCCTTCCCGTTGGAGGGAGGCGATTGTGGTCCCGATACCTAAGCCGGGGAAGGATCCGGCGGAGGTGGCGAGCTATCGGCCTATTGCTTTGACGAGCTGCTTATGCAAGCTCCTCGAAAAGATGGTGGCCGTCCGACTTTCCTTTACACTGGAGTCGCTTGGGTTATGCCCCCCGACCCAGTATGGTTTTCGTCGATTTCGGGGTACTCTGGACCCCCTTCTCCTCCTTGGCCATGATGTACGGGAGGCATTTTCCCGCCGGAATCTTGTTCTGGCCGTCTTTTTTGACGTCCAAAAGGCCTATGACACGACCCGTCGGGGAGTTGTCATGGACCGTTTGAAGTCTCTTGGTTTTGTGGGCTTTTTGCCCACGTTTCTTCGCAACTTCCTCTGCCGTCGCACTTTCCGCGTCCGTAATGGGGCGGCCCTATCTGCCCTGTATGTTCAGGAGGAGGGGGTGCCCCAGGGGTGTGTGTTAAGCGTCTCCTGCTTCAACCTAGTTATGTCTGCGCTACCGGGAGCTCTTCCGCCCTCGGTGCGCTGTTCCATCTATGCAGATGATCTGGCTGTCTATGCCGCGGGGACGAGTCCCCCCCTCGTGGAGAGGCAAGTCCAACTCGCGGTCAATCGGGTTGAACGCTGGGCGTCGTCGGTGGGCCTTACGTTGTCTTCCCGAAGACTTCGTGTGTGGCCTTCCTTCCGTCGAGGAGACGGGGATCCGGCGCCATCCCGGCCTTTAACCTTACACTCGGGGGTCAGCCTCTGGCCCTCGTTCCATCAGTACTCTTCTTGGGTATGGTTTTCGACAGCCGTTTGAGCTGGGTTCCCCACCTTCGCCGGCTGCGCGAGTCCGCGAGACGTACCCTGGATTTGCTGGGGCATCTGTCGCATACTACATGGGGCGCGGATAGGCGGACGCTCCTCCGTTTGTACGTGTCCCTGGTACAGTCCAAATTAGACTATGGGAGTGTGGTGTATGGCTCGCCTCCCGCACGGCCCTTCGGATACTGGATCCGGTCCTCTCTAGAGGACTGCGCATGTCATCTGGCGCCTTCCGCTCCTCTCCGGTTGATAGTCTGCAGGTTGAGTGCGACATCCCTCCCTTGGAGGATCGGAGGTCGTTCCTCATTGCTAAACACTATCTCCGGATCCTCCGTCTTCCCACCCTCTCCTCTGTTCCAGGTGGTTGAGAGGGTGTTCTGCCGGGATGGGGGTTGGTATTTCACCGACACGGTGACCTCCCTCCTCGATGGTATGGGCACTCCCCCTCCATCCGTTATACCGGTCTCTTTCAGTGGTGTTGCACCTTGGGAGAGCACCCCTGTTGCGTGCTGTAGGGCGTTGCGCCCCGTTCGCAGGACCGAGTCGGACTCTGCCTTGCTTCGGTCTCTGTTCCTTCAGCATGCGGCGTGTCACTCTGCATGTGTTGCGATCTTCACGGATGGCTCGAGGTCGTCGGGGGGCGTTGGATCCGCGGCTGTTCCCCAGTCGTCTGTCCTTGCTCCCCGATGTACCCGTCTCCCTGATGAGGCTTCCGTTTTTACGGCGGAGCTCTATGCCATTCTGAGCGCTCTGGAGGTGGTGCGGGAGCATCCGGATGGGTCGTTCGTCATCCATTCGGATTCCCGCAGTGCCCTGGATGGCCTGGAGTGTTTTGACTCTGTCCACCCGCTGGTCCGACGAATCCAGCTACTGTACCATACTCTTGTCGCTTTTGGTGGCAAGGTGGTGGTATTTTGCTGGGTCCCAGCACATGTTAACGTGGCTGGAAATGAGGCTGCCGATCGAGCTGCCCGTTCCGCGTGCCGACTGCAGGTTTCACCTGTGTCCCTCCCTTTTTCTGATTATATCCCTGGCTTCCGTAGGTTTTTGCGCTCCCGGTGGCAGAGTCGCTGGGATGGCGCTACGGATAACAAACTTTGCAAGATTAAACCCAAGTTGGGATGTTGGGCCTCTTCCTTCCATCGTCGCGCCATAAGGAGGTGGCTCTGGCCCGCCTCCGTATTGGCCACACCCACCTGACCCATGGCTATTTGATGGCCGGGGATCGGGTGCCCCGATGTCCCAATTGTGACGTCCTACTTACAGTTGCCCACCTCCTGGTGGAGTGTCCGCTTTACTCTGCGCTGCGCGCAGAGTATTTTCCCTTTTTGGAGAGCGTCGGGCTTTGTGATAGGCTTGGCGCTCTTCTGTCTGAAGGTTCCTACTTTTCGATAACCGGGTTGTTCTCCTTCCTCTTTCGCTCCCGACTTCTTTACCGGCTGTGACCCCACTATGATCTTTTTGCTTTTCCCCCACATCCTCCTCCTCACCCCCCGTCTATTGTTCATTTCCATTAGTTGTTCCATACTCTTCGTTCTGTGTTCGCTCTGCTATCCACCTTTCTTTTGGTGGCCATGAGCGGTCATTCTTTGAAACAAAAAAAAAAAAAATATATATATATATAATATATATATATATATATATATATATATATATATACCCCCTCGATTAGGTACTCCGGCTTGCCGGGCCGAGGGGGCTCGTACACCTCGTGGGTTGTTGAGGTTTCCTCAACTCCTCGCGGGTGTGGGCGAAGAGTTATCTAGTTGCGTTTCCCCCCCCCCCCCTTTTTCTTTTCTTTTTGCTCCCCCTCTTTTCCGTTTCTCCCGGAATTTCTTTGGTCTTGACTCGGTCCTGTGCCTCTGTCAATCGTAGTACCCCCCCCCCCTCTGTTTGTATTTGCAGTCTTGGGGTCATCAGGTGCACCCGCCGGGGGCATCGCTCCGTGGCTGAGCCGTGCTCCGGGGACGGTTTGGGCGCCCGGACCGCTGCTGCGTCTGGATTGGGTCTTTGCTTGGCCCTGAACGGACAAATCTCCGTAGTGCCAATGGCTGTTTTTAAAACGACAGTTAGGTTGGGGGGCGGGCTACCCGGGACGTTGGGGCCTGCGCTTTGAAGGATGCAGCGGCGGCTGGTGCATCGCCTTGGGTCCGAGGCTGCCGTTTTTTGTAAAAATACTGTTTATGGGTTCTCTTACTAAACTTCACTCCCCTCTTGTTGACGACTCTGGCCCGCCCTTGGATTTGGATCAGACTACTACTTCTGGTCGTTCAGCGGCCTCTGCCTCCGCTGGATTGACCCTCAAGCCGTATGGCCCCCTCTCGTCCTCTGCGGTGTCTGGCTCTCGTGGCCGGACTCGTGGTGGCCGTAGGGCGGGGTCTTCGCGGCCCTTGTTCTCTCGCCCACTCTCGGTTACCGTTACACATGGACCTGTCTCTGCTGTCAATTTCTGTCCAGTGGACAGGTTCCTTGTTCTCCGCCCTTCCGCTGGCTCCCTTCCGGGCAACTCGGAACGGGTGTTTCAGCGCCTTAAGACGATAGGGGTTCCCTGTCGTTATGATATCCGCCCTCTGAGGGATGGGTCTCTTCTTTTGAAGTCCCGTTCTTCGGGGGTGACTGGGTCCCTTCTACAGTTGCAGGATGTCTTGGGTTGCAGAGTTTCTGTGACTCCCCATCCGCAATTGAATAGCTGTCAAGGCACCATTTTCGCTTCCCGTCTGCTGTCAATCCCGGTTGGCGAGTTGCAGGAGGATCTTGCCCCCCAGGGGGTAACGAAGGTCTTCCGCTTTTCGTCGCGCCGGGATGGTGCTCTTACCCGTCCGCTCGTCTGCTCCTGACCTTTGACTCCCTTGTGCCTCCGGCCCAGGTGTTCTGGGGCATGGGTGATCGCCGGTCGTGTGAGTTTTCGGTGCGACCATATGTGCCTGACCCGGTTCGCTGCTTTGGCTGCAACCGATTCGGCCATGTTAGCTCTGCGTGCCGCCGTGAGGGTAAGCTATGTGTCCGCTGCGGTGGGCCTGCGCACCCTACCCCGTGCACGAAGCCCCCGCGTTGCTCAAACTGTTCGGGGGCCCACCCTTCCTCTTCCCGGGACTGTCCCGTTTTCAAGTTTGAATTTGAGGTGCGGTCCTTAAGGACTACCGAATTCCTTAGTGCGCGGGAGGCGCGCGATAAGATCCGTGACCGGGAGCCGCGGCGGGGGTTGTCCTACGCTGCGGCTCTTGGCCCTGGCGGGTCCTCGGGCCCCTCCCGTGCTACCCCGGCGTCTACTGGAGTGGTGCCCCCCCTGGAAGTCCCGGGGGTTGGTGGTCCTCCTGGCGCCGCGGGTCCTTCTTGTTCCTCTGTCTCACTTTCTGACATCCCATCTGCTTCCCTGCCTACAAGTGCCCCTTCTCCCCCTCCGGCCTTGGGGTCTGGATCCTTGCCTACTCGTCTCTCGGGTGGGGAGGGGGATGCCCCGAAGGAGAGGAGGAAGCGTCGCCGTGGTCGGAGTCCTTCCGACCCGATCCTGATTGCTGCTCGCCTTGCTTCCCCTTCTTCCCCGTCTTCACCGGAGGGGAAGCGGCGCGCTGTTCCTGATCCGCTCGGGACTTCCCCCCCCCCTATACGGAGCGCGTGGGGCGTCACCTCCCGGTGCCCCGACCAGTGTCCGGGTGTCGGTCGAGGTCATTGCCCCATGACACCCTCGATTACTGACTCTGTTCCCATGATAGACCCGGTCGAGAGGGGCCTGGCCCTCCTTCATGGAGTCTCTCTCTCTCCGGCTCCTGCTGAGAGTGGTCGGGTCTCTCCCTGGATCTACCTCTCCCACTTGTGGTCGACCTTTCCTCTCCCCCCCGTCAGTGCTTGTCTGGTTTGACGAGCCCTCGAACAGCTGGTTCCCCCCGGTCCCCCTCTTGTGGGGAGTTGGGGGTTTCGGCTGGGCCCGACTCGTCGTCTCTCCCCCCGCCGGGAGAGCCCCCCTCTGACCTCCCTGTTCTACTCTCCACTTCTCGTCCTACTACGGGTGCAGCAGATGCGGAGTCGGTGGCCCCTACCCCCCCAGTTCTGGGTGAGTCGGGGAAACCGATTCCGTCCCTGGTTACGGACCGTTGAGTTTGCTGCTCAGCTTGGTCCGTGGCTATTTCGCTGTTTTCTCTGCCTCTTATAATGCCGCTTCCCCTTACAGTTCCATCTTGCATTGGAACTGTAGGGGGCTTTTAGCTAACTGGGAGAACCTTGCCTCCCTGCTGGAGAGCGAGCGGCCTTCCTGTGTTTGTCTCCAGGAGACTATCCTGGCTGCGCGGGGACTCCCTCGTCTCTCTGGATATGTTGGTTTCCCTTGCACCCCGGATGAGCGCACACGCCGGCGGGGTGCGGCGATTTACGTGCATCATTCGTTACCATCGCGTGGTGTGCCTCTTCGCACTTCCTTGCAGGCTGTGGCTGTGCGGCTCTTTTTAGATCGCCAGTACACTGCCTGCTCGGTTTATATTCCTCCTCATGACCCTCCTTCTCGCGACGCGGTTCGCGAATTGGTGCTGCAACTACCCCGACCGTTTCTCCTCCTCGGGGACTTTAACAGTCGCGACCCGGCTTGGGGAGATGTTCGGTCGACTAATGTTGCTGGTATTTTACTCTCCTTAATGGAGGAACTTTCCTTTGCGTGTCTCAATTCCGGTGAACCTACTTACTTCCACGAACCCACGGGTTCATTTACCTGTATTGATCTCTCCTTGGTGTCCCTCGATGCCTTACTCGATTTTTCGTGGAAGGTGTTGGGGGACTCTTATGGCAGTGATCATTACCCAGTCTGTCTTGAGCCGGTCGGTCCGCAGCCGGGCGTTTCGTCTCGACCGAGGTGGTGCCTTGCGCGGGCTGACTGGCCATCTTTCAGAGCTCGTTCCGTCATTGTCCGTTCGGTGTTGAGCTTTGGCTCGGTGGATGAGAGCTTGGAGTTCTTCGAGCGGGTGGTGATGGGCGTCGCGGAGACTGTATTCCTCGTTCTTCCGGTAACCCGCGGACTCGTAGCGTCCCGTGGTGGACTCCAGCATGTCACCAGGCGGTGTGCGAGAGGAAGAGGGCAACGCGCCGCTTCCACCGCACCCGGCGCGCGGGCCACTTGATTGAGATGCGGCGGGCGAAGGCTTTCGCCCGCCGGACTCTCAAGTTGGCCCGTCGGGCCTCTTGGCGTGCTTTTGTGTCCGGCATCTCCTCATCTACCCCTTCTGCTGCTGTGTGGCGGAAGGTACGTAGTATCGAGGGGAGGCCGGTCCCTGCTAGTCGCCCTGTCCTTCGGGACGGGGACGGCTTCCTTTCGGATCCTGCTGCTGTGGCTGATCGGCTGGCCGGTGCTTTTGCTGCGGTTTCCCGTTCGCCTTCGGCTGCGAATCGCCCTTTATCGGAGGTCACGTTCCCGCCCCCTGGGAACGAGCCCTATAACCATCTCTTTCCGATGCGGGAACTTCGGGCTGCTTGGCAACCCGTCGTTCTTCCGCTCCTGGCCCTGATGACATTCCGTATGACTTTCTTCGGAATCTGCACCCGATGGCCCTGCACTTCTTGCTGGATCTTTTCAACCGGATGTGGGTTGAGGGGTCGTTCCCTTCCCGTTGGAGGGAGGCGATTGTGGTCCCGATACCTAAGCCGGGGAAGGATCCGGCGGAGGTGGCGAGCTATCGGCCTATTGCTTTGACGAGCTGCTTATGCAAGCTCCTCGAAAAGATGGTGGCCGTCCGACTTTCCTTTACACTGGAGTCGCTTGGGTTATGCCCCCCGACCCAGTATGGTTTTCGTCGATTTCGGGGTACTCTGGACCCCCTTCTCCTCCTTGGCCATGATGTACGGGAGGCATTTTCCCGCCGGAATCTTGTTCTGGCCGTCTTTTTTGACGTCCAAAAGGCCTATGACACGACCCGTCGGGGAGTTGTCATGGACCGTTTGAAGTCTCTTGGTTTTGTGGGCTTTTTGCCCACGTTTCTTCGCAACTTCCTCTGCCGTCGCACTTTCCGCGTCCGTAATGGGGCGGCCCTATCTGCCCTGTATGTTCAGGAGGAGGGGGTGCCCCAGGGGTGTGTGTTGAGCGTCTCATGCTTCAACCTAGTTATGTCTGCGCTACCGGGAGCTCTTCCGCCCTCGGTGCGCTGTTCCATCTATGCAGATGATCTGGCTGTCTATGCCGCGGGGACGAGTCCCCCCCTCGTGGAGAGGCAAGTCCAACTCGCGGTCAATCGGGTTGAACGCTGGGCGTCGTCGGTGGGCCTTACGTTGTCTTCCCGAAGACTTCGTGTGTGGCCTTCCTTCCGTCGAGGAGACGGGGATCCGGCGCCATCCCGGCCTTTAACCTTACACTCGGGGGTCAGCCTCTGGCCCTCGTTCATCAGTACTCTTCTTGGGTATGGTTTTCGACAGCCGTTTGAGCTGGGTTCCCCACCTTCGCCGGCTGCGCGAGTCCGCGAGACGTACCCTGGATTTGCTGGGGCATCTGTCGCATACTACATGGGGCGCGGATAGGCGGACGCTCCTCCGTTTGTACGTGTCCCTGGTACAGTCCAAATTAGACTATGGGAGTGTGGTGTATGGCTCCGCCTCCCGCACGGCCCTTCGGATACTGGATCCGGTCCTCTCTAGAGGACTGCGCATGTCATCTGGCGCCTTCCGCTCCTCTCCGGTTGATAGTCTGCAGGTGGAGTGCGACATCCCTCCCTTGGAGGATCGGAGGTCGTTCCTCGTTGCTAAACACTATCTCCGGATCCTCCGTCTTCCCACCTCTCCTCTGTTCCAGGTGGTTGAGAGGGCGTTCTGCCGGGATGGGGGTTGGTATTTCACCGACACGGTGACCTCCCTCCTCGATGGTATGGGCACTCCCCCTCCATCCGTTATACCGTTCTCTTTCAGTGGTGTTGCACCTTGGAGAGCACCCCTGTTGCGTGCTGTAGGGCGTTTGCGCCCCGTTCGCAAGACCGAGTCGGACTCTGCCTTGCTTCGGTCTCTGTTCCTTCAGCATGCGGCGTGTCACTCTGCATGTGTTGCGATCTTCACACGGATGTTCGAGGTCGTCGGGGGCGATGGATCCGCGGCTGTTCCCCAGTCGTCTGTCCTTGCTCCCCGATGTACCCGTCTCCCTGATGAGGCTTCCGTTTTATCGGCGGAGCTCTTATGCCATTCTGAGCGCTCTGGAGGTGGTTGCGGGAGCATCCGGATGGTCGTTCGTCATCCATTCGGATTCCCGCAGTGCCCTGGATGGCCTGGAGTGTTTGACTCTGCCACCCGCTGGTCCGACGAATCCAGCTACTGTACCATACTCTTGTCGCTTTCGGTGGCAAGGAGGTGGTATTTTGCTGGGTCCAGCCCATGTTAACGTGGCTGGAATGAGGCTGCCGATCGAGCTGCCCGTTCCGCGTGCAGACTGCAGGTTTCACCTGTGTCCCTCCCTTTTTCTGATTATATCCCTGGCTTCCGTAGGTTTTTGCGCTCCCGGTGGCAGAGTCGCTGGATGGGCGCTACGGATAAAACTTTGCAAGATTAAACCCAAGTTGGGATGTTGGGCCTCTTCCTTCCATCGGTCGCGCCATAAGAGTGGCTCTGGCCCCGCCTCCGTATTGGCCACACCCCCTTACCCATGGGCTATTTGATGGCCGGGGATCGGGTGCCCCGATGTCCCAATTGTGACGTCCTACTTACAGTTGCCCACCTCCTGGTGGAGTGTCCGCTTACTCTTCTGCGCTGCGCGCAGAGTATTTTCCCTTTTTGGAGAGCGTCGGGCTTTGTGATAGGCTTGGCGCTCTTCTGTCTGAAGGTCCTACTTTTCGATAACCGGGTTGTTCTCCTTCCTCTTTCGCTCCCGACTTCTTTACCGGCTGTGACCCCACTATGATCTTTTTGCTTTTCCCCCACCTCCTCCTCCCCCTCCCCCGTCTATTGTTCATTTCCATTAGTTGTTCCATACTCTTCGTTCTGTGTTCGCTCTGCTATCCACCTTTCTTTTGGTGGCCATGAGCGGTCATTCTTTGAAACAAAAAAAAATATATATATATATATTATTATATATACCCCCTCGATTAGGTACTCCGGCTTGCCGGGCCGAGGGGGCTCGTACACCTCGTGGTTGTTGAGGTTTCCTCAACTCCTCGCGGGGTGTGGCGAAGAGTTACCTAGTTGCGTTTTTTTTTTTTTTTTCCCTCCCTTTCCACCCCTTTTCTTTTCTTTTTGCTCCCCCCTTTTTTTCCGTTTCTCCCGGAATTTCTTTTGTCTTGACTCGGTCCTGTGCCTCTGTCAATCGTAGTATCTCCCCCCCCTCTGTTTGTATTTGCAGTCTTGGGGTCATCGGGCACCCGCCGGGGGGCATCGCTCCGTGGCTGAGCCGTGCTCCGGGGACGGTACGGGCGCCCGGACCGCTGCTGCGTCTGGATTGGGTCTTTGCTTGGCCCTTAACGGACAAATCTCCGTAGTGCCAATCTGCTGTTTTTAAAACGACAGTCAGGTTGGGGGGCGGGCTACCCGGGACGTTGGGCCTGCGCTTGAAGGATGCAGCGGCGGATGGTGCATCGCCTTGGGTCCGAGGCTGCTTTTTTGTAAAGCTATGTTTATGGGTTCAATTTCTAAACTTCAATCCCCTCTTGTTGACGACTCTGGCCCGCCCTTGGATTTGGATAGACTACTACTTCTGGTCGTTCAGCGGCCTCTGCCTCCGCTGGATTGACCTTCAAGCCGTATGGCCCCCTCTCGTCCTCTGCGGCGTCTGGCTCTCGTGGCCGGACTCGTGGTGGCCGTAGGGCGGGGTCTTCGCGGCCCTTGTTCTCTCGCCCACTCTCGGTTACCGTTACACATGGACCTGTCCTGCTGTCAATTTCTGTCCGGTGGACAGGTTCCTTGTTCTCCGCCCTTCCGCTGGCTCCCTTCCGGGCAACTCGGAACGGGTGTTTCAGCGCCTTAAGACGGTGGGGTTCCCTGTCGTTATGATATCCGCCCTCTGAAGGATGGGTCTCTTCTTTTGAAGTCCCGTTCTTCGGGGGTGACTGAGTCCCTTCTACAGTTGCAGGATGTTTGGGTTGCAGAGTTTCTGTGACTCCCCATCCGCAATTGAATAGCTGTCAGGGCACCATTTTCGCTTCCCGTCTGCTGTCAATCCCGGTTGGCGAGTTGCAGGAGGATCTTGCCCCCCAGGGGGTAACGAAGGTCTTCCGCTTTTCGTCGCGCCGGGATGGTGCTCTTACCCCGTCCGCTCGTCTGCTCCTGACCTTTGACTCCCTTGTGCCTCCGGCCCAGGTGTTCTGGGGCATGGGTGATCGCCGGTCGTGTGAGTTTTCGGTGCGACCGTATGTGCCTGACCCGGTTCGCTGCTTTGGCTGCAACCGGTTCGGCCATGTTAGCTCTGCGTGCCGCCGTGAGGGTAAGCTATGTGTCCGCTGCGGTGGGCCTGCGCACCCTACCCCGTGCACGAAGCCCCCGCGGTGCTCGAACTGCTCGGGGGCCCACCCTTCCTCCTCTCGGGACTGCCCCGTTTTCAAGTTTGAATTCGAGGTGCGGTCCTTAAGGACTACCGAATTCCTTAGTGCGCGGGAGGCGCGCGATAGGGTCCGTGACCGGGAGCCGCGGCGGGGGTTGTCCTATGCTGCGGCTCTTGGCCCTGGCGGGTCCTCGGGCCCCTCCCGTGCTACCCCGGCGTCTACCGGAGTGGTGCCCCCCCTGGAAGTTCCGGGGGTTGGTGGTCCTCCTGGCGCCGCGGGACCTTCTTGTTCCTCTGCCTCACTTTCAGACATCCCATCTGATTCCCTGCCTACAAGTGCCCCTTCTCCCTCTCCGGCCTTGGGGTCTGGATCCTTGCCTACTCGTCTCTCGGGGGGGGGGGTGATGCCCCGAAGGGGAGGAGGAAGCGTCGCCGTGGTCGGAGTCCTCCAGACCCGATCTGATGCTGCTCGCTGCTTCCCTCTTCCCCTTCTTCACCGGAGGGGAAGCGGCGCGCCGCTCCTGATCCGCTCGGGACTCCCCCCCCCTATACGGAGGGCTGGTGAGGCGTCACCTCCCGGTGCCCCGACAGTGTCCGGGTGTCGGTTGAGGTACACCGCCCCATGACACCCTCGATTACTGACTCTGTTCCCATGGTGGACCCGGTCGAGAGGAGCCTGGCCCTTCTTCATGGAGTCTCTCTCTTCGGCTCCTGCTGAGAGTGGTCGGGTCTCTCTCCTGGATCTACCTCTCCCACCTGTGGTGGACCTTTCCTCCCCCCCGTCAGTGCTTGTCTGGTTGACGAGCCCTCGAACATCTGGTTCCCCCGGCCCCCTCTGGTGGGGAGTGGGGGTTTCGGCTGGGCCCGTCTCGTCGTCTCTCCCCCCCGGGGAGCCCCCCTCTGAACTCCCTGTTCCACTCTCCACTCTCGTTCTACTACGGGTGAAGCAGCTGCGGGTCGGTGGCCCCTACCCCCCCGTTCGGGGTGAGTCGGGGAAGCCGATTCCGTCCCTGGTTACGGACCGTTGAGTTTGCTGCTCAGCTTGGTCCGTGGCTATTTCGCTGTTTTCTCTGCTCTTATAATGCCACTTCCCCTTACAGTTCCATTTTGCATTGGAACTGTAGGGGGCTTTTAGCTAACTGGGAGAACCTTGCCTCCCTGGAGAGCGAGCGGCCTTCCTGTGTTTGTCTCCAGGAGACTATCCTGGCTGCGCGGGGCTCCCTCGTCTCTCTGGCTATGTTGGTTTCCCTTGCACCCCGGATGAGCACACACGCCGGCGGGGTGCGGCGATTTATGCATCATTCGTTACCTCGCGAGGTGTGCCTCTTCGCACTTCCTTGCAGGCTGTGGCTGTGCGGCTCTTTTTAGATCGCCAGTACACTGCCTGCTCGATTTATATTCCTCCTCATGACCCTCCTTCTCGCGACGCGGTTCGCGAGTTGGTGTTGCAACTGCCTCGACCGTTTCTCCTCCTCGGGGACTTTAACAGTCGCGACCCGGCTTGGGGAGATGTCCGGTCGACTAATGTTGCTGGTATGTTGCTCTCCTTAATGGAGGAACTTTCCTTGCGTGCCTCAATTCCGGTGAACCTACCTACTTCCACGAACCCACGGGTTCATCTACCTGTATTGATCTCTCCTTGGTGTCCCTCGATGCCTTACTCGATTTTTCGTGGAAGGTGTTGGGGGACTCTTATGGCAGTGATCATTACCCAGTCTGTCTTGAGCCGGTCGGACCGCAGCCGGGTGTCTCGTCTCGACCGAGGTGGTGCCTTGCGCGGGCTGACTGGCCATCCTTCAGAGCTCGTTCCGTCATTGCCCGTTCGGTTTGAGCTTTGGCTCTGTGGATGAGAGCTTGGAGTTCTTCGAGCGGGTGGTGATGGGCGTCGCGGAGGACTGTATTCCTCGATCTTCCGGTAACCCGCGGACGCGTAGCGTCCCGTGGTGGACTCCAGCATGTCACCAGGCGGTGTGCGAGAGGAAGAGGGCAACGCGCCGCTTCCACCGCACCCGGCGCGCGGACCACTTGATTGAGATGCGGCGGGCGAAGGCTTTCGCCCGCCGGACTCTCAAGTTGGCCCGTCGGGCCTCTTGGCGTGCTTTTGTGTCCGGCATTTCCTCGTCTACCCCTTCTGCTGCTGTGTGGCGGAAGGTACGTAGTATCGAGGGGAAGCCGGTCCCTGCTAGTCGCCCTGTCCTTCGGGACGGGGACGGCTTCCTTTCGGATCCTGCTGCTGTGGCCGATCGGCTGGCCGGTGCTTTTGCTGCGGTTTCCCGTTCGCCTTCAGCTGCGGATCGTCCTTTATCGGAGGTTACGTTCCCGCCCCTGGGAACGAGCCCTATAACCGTCTCTTTACGATGCGGGAACTTCGGGCTGCCTTGGCAACCCGTCGTTCTTCCGCCCCTGGCCCTGATGACATTCCGTATGACTTTATTTGGAATCTGCACCCGATGGCCCTACACTTCTTGCTGGATCTTTTCAACCGGGTGTGGGTTGAGGGGTCGTTCCCTTCCCGTTGGAGGGAGGCGATTGTGGTCCCGATACCTAAGCCGGGGAAGGATCCGGCGGAGGTGGCGGGCTATCGGCCTATTGCCTTGACGAGCTGCTTATGCAAGCTCCTTGAAAAGATGGTGGCCGTCCGACTTTCCTTTACACTGGAGTCGCTTGGGTTATACCCCCCGACCCAGTATGGCTTTCGTCGATTTCGGGGTACTCTGGACCCCCTTCTCCTCCTTGGTCATGATGTACGGGAGGCTTTTCCCGCCGGAATCTTGTTCTGGCCGTCTTTTTCGACGTCCAAAAGGCCTATGACACGACCCGTCGGGGAGTTGTCATGGACCGTTTGAAGTCTCTTGGTTTTGTGGGCTTTTTGCCCACGTTTCTTCGTAACTTCCTCTGCCGTCGCACTTTCCGCGTCCGTAATGGGGCGGCCCTATCTGACCTGTATGTTCAGGAGGAGGGGGTGCCCCAGGGGTGTGTTTGAGCGTCTCCTGCTTCAATCTGGTCATGTCTGCGCTACCGGGAGCTTCCGCCCTCGGTGCGCTGTTCCATCTACGCGACGATCTGGCTGTCTATGCCGCGGGGACGAGTCCCCCCCTCGTGGAGAGGCAAGTCCAACTCGCGGTCAATCGGGTTGAACGCTGGGCGTCGTCGGTGGGCCTTACGCTTCCCCGAAGACTTCGTGTGTGGCCTTCCTTCCGTCGAGGAGACGGGGATCCGGCGCCATCCCGGCCTTTAATCTTACACTCGGGGGTCAGCCTCTGGCCCTCGTTCATCAGTACTCCTGGGTATGGTTTTCGACAGCCGTTTGAGCTGGGTTCCCCACCTTCGCCGGCTGCGCGAGTCGCAAGACGTACCCTGGATTTGCTGGGACATCTGTCGCATACTACATGGGGCGCGGATAGGCGGACACTCCTCCGTTTGTACGTGTCCCTGGTACAGTCAAATTAGACTATGGGAGTGTGGTGTATGGCTCCGCCTCCCGTACGGCCCTTCGGATACTGGATCCGGTCCTCTCTAGAGGACTGCGCATGTCATCTGGCGCCTTCCGCTCCTCTCCGGTTGATAGTCTGCAGGTTGAGTGCGACATCCCTCCCTTGGAGGATCGGAGGTCGTTCCTCATTGCAAGCACTATCTCCGGATCCTCCGTCTTCCCACTCTCCTCTGTTCCAGGTGGTTGAGAGGGCGTTCTGCCGGGATGGGGGTTGGTATTTCACCGACACGGTGACCTCCCTCCTCGATGGTATGGGCACTCCTCCTCCATCCGTTATACCGGTCTCTTTCAGGGTGTTGCACCTTGGGAGAGCACCCCTGTTGCGTGCTGTAGGGCGTTGCGCCCCGTTCGCAGGGCCGATTCTGACTCTGCCTTGCTTCGGTCTCTGTTCCTTCAGCATGCAGCGTGTCACTCTGCATGTGTTGCGGTCTTCACAGATGGCTCGAGGTCGTCGGGGGGCGTTGGGGCCGCGGCTGTTCCCCAGTCGTCTGCCCTTGCTCCCCGATGTACCCGTCTCCCTGATGAGGCTTCCGTTTTCACGGCGGAGCTCTATGCCATTCTGAGCGCTCTGGAGGTGGTGCGGGAGCATCCGGATGGGTCGTTTGTCATCTATTCGGATTCCCGCAGTGCCCTGGATGGCCTGGAGTGTTTTGACCCTGTCCACCCACTGGTCCGACGAATCCAGCTACTGTGCCATCCTTGTCGCTTTCGGTGGCAAGGAGGTGGTATTTTGCTGGGTCCCTGCACATGTTAACGTGGCTGGAAATGAGGCTGCCGATCGAGCTGCCCGTTCCGCGTGCCGACTACAGGTTTCACCCGTGTCCCTCCCTTTTCCGATTATATCCCTGGCTTCCGTAGGTTTTTGCGCTCCCGGTGGCAGAGTCGCTGGGATGGCGCTACGGATAACAAACTTTGCAAGATTAAACCCAAGTTGGGATGTTGGGCCTCTTCCTTCCATCGGTCGCGCAATAATGAGGTGGCTCTGGCCCGCCTCCGTATTGGCCACACCCACCTGACCCATGGCTATTTGATGACCGGGGATCGGGTGCCCCGATGTCCCAATTGTGACGTCCTACTTACAGTTGCCCACCTCCTGGTGGAGTGTCCGCTTTAGTCTGCGCTGCGCGCAGAGTATTTTCCCTTTTTGGAGAGCGTCGGGCTTTGTGATAGGCTTGGCGCTCTTCTGTCTGAAGGTCCCTACTTTTCGATGACCGGGTTGTTCTTCCTCTTTCGCTCCCGACTTCTTTACCGGCTGTGACTCCGCTATGATCTTTCTGCTTTCCCCCCACCTCCTCCTCCTCCCCCGTCTATTGTTCATTTCCATTAGTTGTTCCATACTCTTCGTCCTGAGTTTGCTCTGCTATCCACCTTTCTTTTGGTGGCCATGAGCGGTCATACTTTGAAACAAAAAAAAAAAAATATATATATATATATATATATATATATATATATATATATATATATATATATATATATATATATATTAAGGTGATTCAAATATGGGGGTAAAAATTTTTTTTTATATATTTTAATGTGTTCAACCCTTTAAATGGTTCATTTCAGCATAAAAACAACTATCCTAAAATATTTTAGCAAATTTTTAATTTTTAGGGGTTGCTACCAGCAATTAAAAATTGACAGAACGACTCAAATTGTCAAATTTTTTCCACACCACCCAGGGGATACAGTACAAAGCGCATTGCTTTTTTTTAATGTGGAAAGCTCCCCCGTAGGTCCTACCATAACCACAAGCATGCATAATTAAACTAGCATGATATTTGAGACATTAGCTGTCCTTACTTCATCAATGTTTCTTTTTTTCTATCAGGGTAAACAGCCCTGTAGTTTTTCACTACTTGTAGCAAGAATTGTTTTTGATCTTCGTCATGTGTTAGTATTTTATTATATTCATCCATTAATTTTACTCCTCTTTCCGCTATATTATTCACGACTTTCCACTGTTTGATAGATTTCTTAGCGGAGTTATACTCTTCATCATTATGCCATTCTTTAGCATCTTTGAGTAAAAATTTTGAACTAAATTCTGTTATTGTAAAGAATCTTTGAGTATTTGATGTGGCAAAATCTTCTAATTTATTCGTTGGAATAAGTGCAGGATCTAGAAAAGCCCGTTTTGCAGGAAGAGTTTCTGTTGTATTTTGCAAGGCCTTTGCAATTTTGTTTTTCGTTTCAGTAGGCACTTCATCATCATAAAAGGCCAAGGCTACCAGTTCTTCTGATAGGTACCATAGGTGACCTAACAGTTTTTTAATAGCAACAAATGCAATTGTGTCATTTATTTGTTTGTAGACTACAAGATTCTGTAATAATTCCAGATCAAGACGAGGAGCGCAAGATGGCACAGGAGCTGTAAACCATGCCTTTACATATAACCGAGTAGCAAATAGACAGATGTCTTTTAGTCCTTTTTTGTCTTTTACTGAAATTTTGAACTGAGATTTGAACATAAAAGTTTTTAATGAATATGTAATTTGGCCATCCACCTAGCCCGATGAAGTCCCGCTGGATGTTTAAATTTGATTCCCCCTTTTGGTTCACCTCCCCAAAAAATAATTGCTAACTGCAATAGTTGTAGGTAATCGTCTCTTGGTTGGAATGTATCTAGTTGATTTGCTGCAAATATAATTATGTCATCTTTGATGTCATGAATATTTTCATAGATATCTGGATCTGATAATGCTGTTTCGTAGTCCTCCTTATTAATGCTTGACCATTTTTCTCTGAACTTTTTAAAAGGACTATATCTGGGCCAGAAGATGGTGATAAAGACTTTCAACAACAGCTTCCAGCATAATTTCAAATATGTGGTGTCGACATGCCAGCCACAATAAATCGTTGTCGAATTTTTGTTCTAGAAGATAGCTGCACCATTTCTAGGACCAATATTGGCTGCCGTTGTATCGAAACACACGCATTTTATTTGTTCGCAGATGCCCCATTCAGTGATGTCTGATTGTTTGCATTAAAACTAGAGACGCATTTCTGTCACTCAATTTTGCAACATCAAGACTTCCTAATTAATTTATCATCAACATTTTCTACGTTTTGCCTACCTTACTTTTCCATGTTGAAGGTTGTGCAGCACAGAAACCAGATTCATCACTTTTACTCTCCTCTGATTCTGATGATGTACTGGTGAGTATGACAGCCTCTTCATTCTTCTTTCTTTGATTTCTTCTGCTTTCCTCTTTTCAACGTTGTTGCTTTTCTGCTGCTCTTTGCTCGTTTTTAGCACAGCCTTATCAATGGTACCATTTTCCATGACGTCCTTTCTCACGTTGCAGTTTCAAGAATTCTTATCATCTTCTATTTTATAAGCTGCATAGCATTCTCATGAGCAATGTCAATAAGTTTTCCAGTTTATCTTTCCATTTTTCTTCTTTATTATTTAAATTTTGTGATCTTTCAATTTGCTTTGTTTTTCTTAAGCAGCTGCCATTCCTTTAGTATTCCTTGAATTTTATCTACTACATGTATTCTTTGTTTTGCTGGTATTCCTGCTTTTTTCCAAACTGCTAGCACATCATCCGCAGTAGAGCAGCATGATTCTGTAATGCCTCGCTTTTTAATATTTCTGTAGTGCATGAAGAGGGCCATCATTTCCTTCTCTGATGGTAATACGGATGTTTTTAGTACTGCAGAGGGCTACCCAATTAGCCATACTTCAGTTTCTTTTCTTGTAGAACTTCTCCCAACTGAGCAACTGGGTGATGGTGAGTTAGGCCTAGCTTCCATAATCAATTAATTAGTATCAAAATTACGAGTTCCAAGCAACAATTAAAAGCAAGCTAGTATATAAACCATTAATTAAAAATTCTGAAATATAAACAATTAAACATAAAATCATAAGTTGTAAAAACAAACAAATTGAAAAAAAGGGAAACTTTGACGCCTGGTAGCACATAGTAAATTTTATTTAAAATTCACCAAATTTGGCATACACTACTTTTTTGTCATAGGGAACAAAAATACAGGTTGAACAATTAAAAAAAAACTGATTTTTTTGAATCACCCTAATATATATATATACCCTCGATTAGGTACTCCGGCTTGCCGGGCCGAGGGGGCTCGCACACCTCGTGGGTTGTTGGGGTTTCCTCAACTCCTCGCGGGGTGTGGGCGAAGAGTTACCTAGTTGCGTTTTTTTTTTCCCTTCCTTTTCTTTTTGCTCCCCTTTTTTTCCATATCTCCCGAATTTCTTTTGTTTTGACTCGGTCTTGGGCCTCTGTTAATTGTAGTATCCCCCGCCCCCTCTGTTTGTATTTTGCAGTCTTGGGGTTATCGGGTGCACCCAGAGATGGGCAGTACCGCGGTACATGTAACGGCTTAAGTAACGGGCGTTACTTTTGTAACGAGTATCGGTATCGCCTTAGCAAGATTTCTAATGTAACGATGTAACGGTAACGCCCGTAATAATTTTAGCAAAAGTAACGAGAATTTCCGTTACTCGTTACCAGGGCTGTGGAGTCGGTTAATTTTGAGTGGAGTCGGAGTCGGAAGTGCATAGTTGGATGGAGTCGGAGTCGGTGCAAATCCTTCAATTATAACCATAGCAGCCTAGGCCTAGCTTAATTTTATGAATAAAATAGATTTAACTTAATGTTTTAATATATAATATAATATATAAATAATATATAATATATAACATATAACATATAAATATATAAATATAAATAATATATAAATATAGTTGCTTATAATTAATAAGGATTATAATTAATTAATTAACATAATTAATAATAAGGAAATTTAAAAATTTTGTACTAGCAACCCTAGATCTTTTTCAGATTTTTAGATTTCAATTTGATGATTTTGATAAGCATCACTGAAAGAAGATTTAATGGAAGCGATCCTTTTTTTAAGAACAAATTCAGTTTAGGTTAGTACATTTTGTTACGGATGTTTATAATAATACAAAAACATCTTATTAATTTGCTAAACCAATAATAATCTTATTTTGTTTAAGTTTCAATCAGTTTGTATTTTGGGATTTATTGTAATTTTTGAATAAAGAGAAAAAAAGCCATTAAGGCATAGTTACAGCCACTAAGTAACCTGATGAGTCATGTGGTGGTGACGAAATGCCTTGTTTATGAATCTCCATTGGCCTAATAAAGCTAATCGTAATCAATTTGGCCTTAACATTCCATCGGAGTCGGAGTCGTAATTATACAAGTCAGATTTCTGGAGTCGGAGTCGGAATGTTAAAATTTTTGGAGTCGGAGTTGGAGTCGGCAAATTTTATCACCGACTCCACAGCCCTGCTCGTTACTCGTTACATACTGTTTTTTTATGTGTGAAAAGTACAAATACATCTTTCGGCGGCCGCCCATTAGTAGAAGCATTAAGTAGAGTAGTGGATTCAGAAATCGATTCAAGAAATTCCTGTTACTTGACAGAGATACCAATGTTGCAATTATTGCTGCATTAACAAATCCACACTTCAAGTGCAAGTGGCTCACTATAAGCGAGCGAACAAACAATGAGGCATGTAGAAAAATGGTGCAAAACATGCTGATATCAGCAATTAAAAATGAAAGTGACAGTGACAGATCACCTGAGGAGCCAGCTAAGACAGATGATGTTGCTTATAGCAGTAGCGACGATTTCTTTGAATATGGTCATGCTCCTGCTGACGTCAAGAAAGAAGACCACAGCATCAGAGATGGAAGTGTTGAAATACTTCAATGATGACAGCACTGCACTGCAGCTGCAGTCACTTGATGGCTATCCTTCAATTAAGAAGCTCTTCCTCAAGTACAATACTCCACTTCCTTCCTCGGCTTCTGTTGAGCGTCTCTTCAGCTATGCAGGACATATTCATGCCCCTAAGAGAGGAAATCTTTCCGACAACACGTTCGAAAAATTAGTAATGCTAAAAGGAAACCCTAGGCTCCTAGCTACATTTAAAATTTAATTCTATACCTCTCAGCTAGAATATATTTTTGGAAATGTTTTTTATTATTTTACATCAGCTGCTATTGAAATGTTTCTGTTTACTTCTATGTTTAATTTTCTGTTATTCAAATAATATCTTTTGTCAAAAATGTTCTGTTATCATTGTCTGTCAGAAATAAACCTCCATTTATCTAAAAACAGTTGCGTTTGTTTTTACATACTTCTTATACTTGCCTTAATATTCTAATTACGATATATAATTATGATATATGAATTTACCAATGTAACGAGTAACGAAAGTAACGACGTTACTGTAACGAGTATCGGTATCGTCTTAAGATATTTTCTAAGTAACGATGTATCGGTATCGCCGGGGTCATTTTAAGAGAGTAACGAGTAACGGTAACGCTCGCCAATTTTGAGTAACGGTGCCCATCTCTGACCCTGCACCCGCTGGGGGGCATCGCTCCGTGGCTGAGCCGTGCTCTGGGTCTTTGCTAGGCCCTTAACGGACAAATCTCCATAGAGCCAATCTGCTGTTTTTAAAACGCCAGTCAGGTTGGGGGTCGGGCTACCCGGGACGTTGGGCCTGCGCCTTGAAGGATGCAGCGGCGGATGGTGCATTGCCTTGGGTCCGAGGCTGTCTTTTTTGTAATGCTATTGTTTATGGGTTCAATTTCAAAACTTCAATCCCCTCCTGTTGACGACTCTGGCCCGCCTTGGATTTGGATAAGACTTCTACTTCTGGTCGTTCAGCGGCCTCTGCCTCCGCTGGATTGACCTTAAAGCCGTATGGCCCCCTCTCGTCCTCTGCGGCGTCTGGCTCTCGTGGCCGGACTCGTGGTGGCCGTAGGGCGGGGTCTTCGCGGCCCTCGTTCTCTCGCCCACTCTCGGTTACCGTCACACATGGACCTGTCTCTGCTGTCAATTTCTGTCCGGTGGACAGGTTCCTTGTTCTCCGCCCTTCCGCTGGCTCCCTTCCGGGCAACTCGGAACGGGTGTTTCAGCGTCTTAAGACGGTGGGGGTTCCCTGTCGTTATGATATCCGCCCTCTGAAGGATGGGTCTCTTCTTTTGAAGTCCCGTTCTTCGGGGGTGACTGAGTCCCTTCTACAGTTGCAGGATGTTTTGGGTTGCAGAGTTTCTGTGACTCCCCATCCGCAATTGAATAGCTGTCAGGGCACCATTTTCGCTTCCCGTCTGCTGTCAATCCCGGTTGGCGAGTTGCAGGAGGATCTTGCCCCCCAGGGGGTAACGAAGGTCTTCCGCTTTTCGTCGCGCCGGGATGGTGCTCTTACCCCGTCCGCTCGTCTGCTCCTGACCTTTGACTCCCTTGTGCCTCCGGCCCAGGTGTTCTGGGGCGTGGGTGATCGCCGGTCGTGTGAGTTTTCGGTGCGACCGTATGTGCCTGACCCGGTTCGCTGCTTTGGCTGCAACCGGTTCGGCCATGTTAGCTCTGCGTGCCGCCGTGAGGGTAAGCTATGTGTCCGCTGCGGTGGGCCTGCGCACCCTACCCCATGCACGAAGCCCCCGCGGTGCTCGAACTGCTCGGGGGCCCACCCTTCCTCCTCTCGGGACTGCCCCGTTTTCAAGTTTGAATTCGAGGTGCGGTCCTTAAGGACTACCGAATTCCTTAGTGCGCGGGAGGCGCGCGATAGGGTCCGTGACCGGGAGCCGCGGCGGGGGTTGTCCTATGCTGCGGCTCTTGGCCCTGGCGGGTCCTCGGGCCCCTCCCGTGCTACCCCGGCGCCTACCGGAGTGGTGCCCCCCTGGAAGTTCCGGGGGTTGGTGGTCCTCCTGGCGCCGCGGGACCTTCTTGTCCTCTGCCTCACTTTCAGTCATCCTCTGATTCCCTGCCTACAAGTGCCCCTTCTCCCTCTCCGGCCTTGGGGTCTGGATCCTTGCCTACCGTCTCTCGGGTGGGGAAGGTGATGCCCCGAAGGGGAGGAGGAAGCGTCGCCGTGGTCGGAGTCCTCCAGACCCGATCATGACCACTGCTCGCCCTGCTTCCCCTTCTTCACCGGAGGGGAAGCGGCGCGCCGCTCCTGATCCGCTCGGGACTCCCCCCCCTATACGGAGGGCTGGTGGGCGTCACCTCCCGGTGCCCCAACTAGTGTCCGGGTGTCGGTTGAGGTACACCGCCCCATGACACCCTCGATTACTGACTCGGTTCCCATGGTGGACCCGGTCGAGAGGGCCTGGCCCTTCTTCATGGAGTCTCTCTCCCTTCGGCTCCTGCTGAGAGTGGTCGGGTCTCTCTCCTGGATCTACCTTTCCCCCACCTGTGGTGGACTTTCCTCCCCCCCCGTCAGCACTTGTCTGGTGTGACGAGCCCTCGAACATCTGGTTCTCCCCGCCCCCCTCTGGTGGGGAGTCGGGGGTTTCGGCTGGGCCCGTCTCGTCGTCTCTCCCCCCTCAGGGGAGCCCCCCTCTGAACTCCCTGTTCCACTTTCCACTCTCGTTCTACTACGGGTGAAGCAGCTGCGGTCGGTGGCCCCTACCCCCCCTTCGGGGTGAGTCGGGGAAGCCGATTCCGTCCCTGGTTACGGACCGTTGAGTTTGCTGCTCAGCTTGGTCCGTGGCTATTTCTCTGTTTTCTCTGCCTTTATTGCCCTTCCCCTTACAGTTCCATTTTGCATTGGAACTGTAGGGGGCTTTTAGCTAACTGGGAGAACCTTGCCTCCCTGCTGGAGAGCGAGCGGCCTTCCTGTGTTTGTCTCCAGGAGACTATCCTGGCTGCGCGGGGGCTCCCTCGTCTCTCTGGCTATGTTGGTTTCCCTTGCACCCCGGATGAGCACACACACCGGCGGGGTGCGGCGATTTATGTTCACATTCGTTACCCTCGCGAGGTGTGCCTCTTCGTACTTCCTTGCAGGCTGTGGCTGTGCGGCTCTTTTAGATCGCCAGTACACTGCCTGCTCGATTTATATTCCTCCTCATGACCCTCCTTCTCGCGACGCGGTTCGCGAGTTGGTGTGCAACTGCCTCGACCGTTTCTCCTCCTCGGGGACTTTAAAGTCGCGACCCGGCTTGGGGAGATGTCCGGTCGACTAATGTGCTGGTATGTTGCTCTCCTTAATGGAGGAACTTTCCTTCGTGCCTCAATTCCGGCGAACCTACCTATTCACGAACCCACGGGTTCATTTACCTGTATTGATCTCTCCTTGGTGTCCCTCGATGCCTTACTCGATTTTTCGTGGAAGGTGTTGGGGGACTCTTATGGCAGTGATCATTACCCAGTCTGTCTTGAGCCGGTCGGACCGCAGCCGGGTGTCTCGTCTCGACCGAGGTGGTGCCTTGCGCGGGCTGACTGGCCATCCTTCAGAGCTCGTTCCGTCATTGCCCGTTCGGTTTGAGCTTTGGCTCTGTGGATGAGAGCTTGGAGTTCTTCGAGCGGGTGGTGATGGGCGTCGCGGAGGACTGTATTCCTCGATCTTCCGGTAACCCGCGGACGCGTAGCGTCCCGTGGTGGACTCCAGCATGTCACCAGGCGGTGTGAGAGGAAGAGGGCAACGCGCCGCTTCCACCACCCGGCGCACGGACCACTTGATTGAGATGCGGCGGGCGAAGGCTTTCGCCCGCCGGACTCTCAAGTTGGCCCGTCGGGCCTCTTGGCGTGCTTTTGTGTCCGGCATTTCCTCGTCTACCCCTTCTGCTGCTGTGTGGCGGAAGGTACGTAGTATCGAGGGGAAGCCGGTCCCTGCTAGTCGCCCTGTCCTTCGGGACGGGGACGGCTTCCTTTCGGATCCTGCTGCTGTGGCCGATCGGCTGGCCGGGCTTTTGCTGCGGTTTCCCGTTCGCCTTCAGCTGCGGATCGTCCTTTCGGATGTTACGTTCCCGCCCTGGGAACGAGCCCTATAACCGTCTCTTTACGATGCGGGAACTTCGGGCTGCCTTGGCAACCCGTCGTTCTTCCGCCCCTGGCCCTGATGACATTCCGTATGACTTTTTTGGAATCTGCACCCGATGGCCCTACACTTCTTGCTGGATCTTTTCAACCGGATGTGGGTTGAGGGGTCGTTCCCTTCCCGTTGGAGGGAGGCGATTGTGGTCCCGATACCTAAGCCGGGGAAGGATCCGGCGGAGGTGGCGGGCTATCGGCCTATTGCCTTGACGAGCTGCTTATGCAAGCTCCTTGAAAAGATGGTGGCCGTCCGACTTTCCTTTACACTGGAGTCGCTTGGGTTATACCCCCCGACCCAGTATGGCTTTCGTCGATTTCGGGGTACTCTGGACCCCCTTCTCCTCCTTGGTCATGATGTACGGAGGCCTTTTCCCGCCGGAATCTTGTTCTGGCCGTCTTTTTCGACGTCCAAAAGGCCTATGACACGACCCGTCGGGGAGTTGTCATGGACCGTTTGAAGTCTCTTGGTTTTGTGGGCTTTTTGCCCACGTTTTTCGTAACTTCCTCTGCCGTCGCACTTTCCGCGTCCGTAATGGGGCGGCCCTATCTGACCTGTATGTTCAGGAGGAGGGGGTGCCCAGGGGTGTGTCTTGAGCGTCTCCTGCTTCAATCTGGTCATGTCTGCGCTACCGGGGCCCTCCGCCCTCGGTGCGTGTTCCATCTACGCCGACGATCTGGCTGTCTATGCCGCGGGGACGAGTCCCCCCTCGTGGAGAGGCAAGTCCAACTCGCGGTCAATCGGGTTGAACGCTGGGCGTCGTCGGTGGGCCTTACGCTGTCTTCCCCGAAGACTTCGTGTGTGGCCTTCCTTCCGTCGAGGAGACGGGGATCCGGCGCCGTCCCGGCCTTTAATCTTACACTCGGGGGTCAGCCTCTGGCCCTCGTTCCATCAGTGCGTTTTCTGGGTATGGTTTCGACAGCCGTTTGAGCTGGGTTCCCCACCTTCGCAGGCTGCGCGAGACCGCAAGACGTACCCTGGATTTGCTGGGACATTTGTCTCACTACATGGGGCGCGGATAGGCGGACACTCCTCCGTTTGTACGTGTCCCTGGTACAATCAAAATTAGACTATGGGTGTGGTGTATGGCTCCGCCTCCTGTACGGCCCTTCGGATACTGGACCCGGTCCTCTCTAGAGGACTGCGCATGTCCTCTGGCGCCTTCCTCCTCTGGCTCGCCTTCCGCTCCTCTCCGGTTGATAGCCTGCAGGTTGAGTGCGACATCCCTCCCTTGGAGGATCGGAGGTCGTTCCTCATTGCCAAGCACTATCTCCGGATCCTCCGTCTTCCCATCTGTCCTCTGTTCCAGGTGCTGGAGAGGGCGTTCTGCCGGGATGGGGGTTGGTATTTCACCGACACGGTGACCTCCCTCCTCGATGGTATCGGCACTCCTCCTCCATCCGTCATACCGGTCTCTCAACGGTGTTGCACCTTGGGAGAGCACCCCTGTTACATGCTGTTGTGCGTTCCGCCCCGTTCGCAGGGCCAATTCTGACTCTGCCTTGCTTCGGTCCCTGTTCCTTCAGCATACAGCGTGTCACTCTGCATATGTTGCGGTCTTCACAGATGGCTCGAGGTCGTCGGGGGGCGTTTGGGCTGCGGCTGTTCCCCAGTCGTCTGCCCTTGCTCCCCGATGTACCCCCCTCCGTGATGAGGCTTCCGTTTTCACGGCGGAGCTCTATGCCATTCTGAGCGCTCTGGAGGTGGTGCGGGAGCATCCGGATGGGTCGTTTGTTATCTATTCGGATTCCCGCAGTGCCCTGGATGGTCCGACGTATCCAGCTACTGTGCCATATCCTTGTCACTTCTGGTGGCAAGGAGGTGGTATTTTGCTGGGTCCCTGCACATGTTAACGTGGCCGGAAATGAGGCTGCCGATCAAGCTGTCCGTTCCGCGTGCCGACTACAGGTTTCACCCGTGTCACCCCTTTTCCGATTATATCCCTGGTTTTCGTAGGTTTTTGCGCTCCCGGTGGCAGAGTCTCTGGGATGGCGCTACAACTAACAAACTCGGCGAGATTAAACCCAAATTGGGATGTTGGGCCTCCGTATTGGCCACACCCACCTGACCCATGGCTATTTGATGGCCGGGGATCGGGTGCCCCGATGTCCCAATTGTAACGTCTCACAGTTGCCCACCTCCTGGTGGAGTGTCCGCTTTACTCTGCGCTGCGCGCAGAGTATTTTCCATTTTTGATGAGCGTCGGGCCTTGTGATAGGCTCGGTGCTATTCTCTCTGAAGGTCCCTACTTTTCGGTAACCGGGTTGTTCTCCTTCCTCTTTCGTTCCCGACTTCTTTACCGGCTGTGACTCCGCTATGATTTTTCTGTATCTGTTTCTGTGTTCGCTCTGCTATCCACCTTTCTTTTGGTGGCCATGAGCGGTCATACTTTGAAAAATATATATATATATATATATAGTTACCACTTTATAGTTACCAGTTTAATGTCGCGAAGCGGTACTATAATAAGAATGATGATAATTGATTGTTAATTGATAGTTAATGATAAATGCTTAGGCCGAGGTCACCAGAGCTTTGGAGATCAAATAATGTTATTGATTAAGTTATTAATTGGGTTGATTGATAGAATGAGTTTTCTTCCTTTATTAAACAAAACAAATGAGTTATGAATGAGACAGAAAATGTTGATTGTTTACAGTTGAAATAATGTGTACACTTGAATAATGGCTTCAATATAATAATGGCTTGATATTAATAACGCGCGAGGTAATGATTAGTCTTTATATAAAGTTAGGTAAATGACACCAGGCCTAATGGGGCCTGCACAAATGGTGTTCACATGGTGATGGTTTGCGTGCCACTGGTTGGTGTTCGAAGGGAGAGTTCTCAAGACCCTTCCAGAAGTCCTTGTAACAAAGTTGAGGTGTGATGTCTTGATGATATTCCCGCGCTGTGACGTCCTCTTGGTTGTGTTTGTATTGATGGAACATTGCTGAAGTATTTGAAAACGTCTCTGCCACTACAGTAGTCACCAAGGCTGTGCGGGTCTATCACTTTCGGGTCGGGTCCGGGTCCGGGTCTGGGTCATTTTTCTAATTTACTTTCGGGTCCGGGTCATTTTTCTAATTTACTTTCGGGTCCGGGTCCGGGTCGGACCCGAAAGTTCACTTTCAGGTCCTGTCGGGTCTTTCAGTATATGACCCGGGTCTTGGTCGGGTCCATTATTAAAAATGTAATAATTATAATCTGGTGTAGGATAGGTAATAAGACTGCTACCGTAGCTACATTAACATGTTTTCTGAAACATAGTGAAACATTATATGGCTATACGGTAGTAGCCTAACCATATATATTAATTAATCCGATTTTGTAAATGTTTGAAAGTAGGTGTATTAATTATATTAATATTTAATAGTAACTAGGTATAGTTATACATGCATTGCTAAGGGGCAAAGTATGATGTATGATTGCTCTCTTCAGCCCCCTTATTCTAAATTTTAATTAATTTTGTGAAAACAAATTCTATATTTTTTGAGTGAATTCATATGGAAAGGCGACAGCACTTGATCTTATCGGACCCGTTGTCTGTTGCAACTTGTGCAGATCCCAAGTCGTACTCGATTAACACAGACTGAATGGTTTGTTTCAAAACATCTCTTATGAAATTAATTATTTATTACTGATTTAGATTTAAAGTAACATTCTTTTACATATACTGTAATATTGTACGATATATATATATATATATATATATGAAAAATTATTTCACGAAAGTGACACGTGAAAAGTATTTATGATGAATAAATGTTGGCTCCTCCCACAATTTTTTCTATGCTTACTATATATATGTATATATTTATATATATATATATATATGTATATATATATATGTATATATATGTGAATATGTATGTATGTATGTTTATTTTTGTAACCTATATATTGCCTTGATCTGTCCTTTCACTCCAGTGTTCCTGAGGATGTCATTAGACGAAAGCGCTTGAGCACCCCTTTGTGTTTCTTTTTCCTTCGTGGTTTTATTCATCATATATATATATATATATATATATATATATATATTTATTTGTGTGAAATGTAAATAATTTTTTACCTGTATGCGAGCAGTGAAGTTCCTTGACAGCCAATGTTTTCACTTCAATTTTGTTTTCAAAGTCGTATTGGGCTGGAATACCTAAAAATCCCCTATCTAAGCGGCTGCAACAATCTATTTTTAAATGAAACATTTATATTCATTGCAGATAGAAATGGTTCAACCAAAATTTTAAATCCAATATCTTCTACAATGCTAAAAGGCCGCCCGTCTATTGTCACCCACGAAATAAAGCCATTTTCTAAAGTTTTCTTATGAAGTTGCGGTAAACTCCAACTTTAATTTGTTTAAAAAAGTTTTTAACACTAGTTTGGCCTACATTCATTCCCTTGGTTTGTATTTGAGTTTTCGAAGTACTGCTGGTGCTAGGTAGGCTTTTATCATGATCCTCAACTTTACGATATATGTTTAGGTGACACAATTTTAGGTGTCGCTTTAGGTTTGTCACATGATTGCCATTATACACTTTTCCACACTTTTCAATTTGGCATGTAGATGTTTTACCAATATTATTATATTTAAAATATTCATTTGTAAGGCTAGTTTTTTTGCTACCACTCCCCACCGAAAAAAGACCTTGTAAAGGCATTGCAAATTCAAATAAATAGCAAACGAAGCACTGGAGACCAACCAATGTACACAGTACACAACTCACAAACAAACAATAAAATATATTAGGATTAGGCTATTCTTCCGTCACCGTTAACTCTCCACTTCCAGTGAGTCATTTAGAGGGTGGAGTGATAATTCAATACATTATTGCCAAATCTAAAGGCGCACACATAAATTTTGTAAACTAAAAACCCGGCTGTGCGGGTTCTTCACTTTCGGGTAGGGTCTGGGTCTGGGTCAATTTTAAAAATCACTTTCAGGTCCGGGTCTTTTTTCTAATTCACTATCGGGTCCGGGTCTTATCTCACTTTCGGGTTAAACCCGGGTCTGGGTCCGGGTCCGGGTCCGACCTGCCAGCCCTGGTAGTCACTACATATATATATATATATATATATATATATATATATATTTATTTATTGCTTTCGAGTAAAATATGTCAAGCTTCGTATATAGGTAGCTCCTTCTATCTGTGCTTTCATCTCTAATTCCCTTTCTGGCTGATCGATCTATAGCTGCAGTTGTAGATGGCCACTGTTCTTCTCCTAAAGCTATTAACAGTGGTCTTCCTCAGGGTTCTGTCCTGTCACCCATTCTTTTCCTTTTATTTATTAGTGATCTTTTAATTCACACTTCCTCTCCTACTCACTTCCTATGCCGATGATTCCACTCTTCACTTCTCCACCCGCTTCCCAAAGCGCCCCTCACAGCAGTCGCTTCATAATTCGCTTAGGACGGCTATGGGACACCTGACCTCTGATCTTTCTGCTATATCCGACTGGGACAGAGAAAACCTTATGGCTTTCAATGCCTCAAAAACTCAGTTCCTCCATATGTCTACTCGTCACAATCTTCCACACGACTATCCCCTTACCTTCAACAACACAACTGAATCCTTCCGCTTCTCTTAACATTCTTGGCGTTTCCTTTTCTCGTGATCTTTCCTGGAAAGATTACATATACTCGCTTTCTAAAACAGCTTCTAAGAAGTTAGGTGTGCTGTACCCGCCTCCGCGGTTTCTTCACCCCTACTCAGTTGCTGTATCTGTACAGAGGTCTTGTTCGCCCCTGTATGGAGTATGCTTCTCATTGTGGGGTGGTTCAACCCACACAACCGTACTTGACCAGGTGGAATCAAAGGCTTTTCGTCTCATCAATTCCCCACCTCTTACTGATTGTCTTCAATCGCTCTCTCTCTCTTCGCCGCAATGTTACCTCACTCTCTCTTTACTATCGCTATCATAATGGACATTGCTCTTCTGAACTCTCTAACTGCATGCCTCCCCCTTTAAGGAGAGCATGCAGTACCAGACTTTCTACATTTTCTCATTCCTATTCTGTCCAACTATCTAATGCAAGGATTAATCGATATTTTCAGTCTTTCATCTACTCAACCGGTCAACTCTGGAACAATCTTCCTCAACCCATCTTTCCTCCTGTGGCCTGTGCACAGGACACTTCAGATGGGGGGCTGAAAGTTAACAAAAAGGGCACCATCTCCTTCCGGTAAAAAAAAAATAAGTCTCTCCACAGCGTTTATTTATTTATTTTTTTTAAAAAGGGCACTTCTGAGGCATGAAGGGGCAAATGGGAGGGCTCAATCTCTGTAGTCCCCCCTCTCTGCACGTGCCTGCAGTCCTGTCTATGACCTCCCATCTTTCAAACGCAGAGTGTCTAAGCATCTCGAAAACCCTGGACGTTGAATTTGCCTCTTTTCTTCTTCTATGGGATGGGCGCTTTTGTGAGTTTTTAGTGTGGTATGAAGTGTAATCCCGTAGGATTTGCGTGCTAAAATTGATTTTTTTTTGCTTTATCGGGTTGATTTGGGGTCAAACTATCGGAAAATGATGGGGTTCAAATTTTCCAACCCCTCGACCCCCCTCAGGGGGGCCCTTTCCGTCCCGGGATCCCCTTGGACTGACCCCGCACCTATCTCCGCTAATAATGAACCGATTTTCACGATCCTACGGTCGTTTTAGGGGTTTTCGATGACGCTGAGTCGATTTATGACACTTTCGAAGCGACATATATAGTATATGACAGGAGATCAAAAAAGAAAACGGAAAACATCGATCATTATGTACACCTATATTACTGTATTTGTTTCACAATACGATTCACCTTGATGAAGAACAACTATTGGAACAACTGCACCTTCCTTTGCACCCTGATTTACACGCACATTTGGTCAGCTCAATCACAGCTCGAGGGGTGGGGAGGGTGAGACACCTCACGGGAACATAAACTACTTCCTCTTCACTCCAGGCATTTTGTTCAATAGGAGGAAGAGCCGGGCAGTTGGTAGGGTACGATTTATCGCGCATGGCGATGTAATTTGCGCGTGTGATATGGGGTAGTAAGTCAGCGCAAGTAGGAGGTAACATCTCTCCCTCCAAGTTCTTGGAGCGAAACAGCTCCCACCTCAGCGCTGGTAGGGTTGTGGGACCTGTCGAGCAGTACACGTTGCAGACGAACTGCTCCAAACTCTTGACCTGCGGTGGCAGTTCACCGTTGACTAGCTCAGTCGGGATAGGACCTTCACCAAGCTCCCGGAAGCAGATGATGGCACGGTCATCTTCATCAAGCTTCATGTAGGCACCAACCCAGGTCTTCTTGGTGATACCCACAAATTTCCCGCCCCAGTCAGCGCCGGAGAAATTGTGGAGTCCAATAAGCCCTTGACATTTGTGACGTCCAATCACTCGCACTCGCTCCACCACATCAATTTCTCGGTACGTCGTGCCCTTGCCAGTTAAAAACTTGAGACGTAAATAAGATTCCACTTTTTGTTATTACGTTTATTGACCAATATCCATGACGCTAAACAATGATGGAACTCTGAAACATACAAACAAAACATAAACACATACATGAAAAATAAAGGCATCAACATGAAGACACTAATCAATAATAATGACCCATTTCCTGGGGTTGGGGCCGATCTGGTTCTGGATTCATTCTGACCCTGTCTCCGACCACGAGTGGGGGTAACCGTCTGGTGTGCTCGGACCAGTGTTCAGTGGCTCTCATGTGCCTGTTCCGCAAGGCATCCTCCCTCGCCGCCAACGTCCCGAGCCAGGTATCGTGTGGCTTGTATCTGCCGGGCACGATCGGGATGAAATCTTTGATCGGACGGCCGAACACACACATAGCGGGAGACAGCTTGGTATCTTTGTCAGGCGTGTTGCGGTATTGTAGCATGGCTCGCTGAAAAGCGTCTGTATCGAGCTCACCATTCGGTCCTGTGTTGTCTGTGATCAGTCGTTTCGCTGTTTTCACGCCAACTTCGGCTCTGCAGTTTGAATGTGGAAAAGCTACCGAAGCCAGACGGTGATGTACGCCCCAGTTCCCCAGGAAGTGACGAGTAGCCGTGGATGTGAACTCAGGGCCGCCGTCAGATGACAGTTCGTCGCAGATGCCATAAGTCACGAACACCCTGCGCAGGCTGTTGATGAGGCCTCTGGCGCCATCCGTGGTCCTCCACAATCGGCCAATTTGAGTACCTGTCGACGATCACCAGGTAGTTGGTACCTTTATAGTGGAAATAATCGGCACAGATGCACTGGAAAGGGTAGACGGGGGATACCGGAGGAATTGGAGGAGCACTGGGCTGCGAAGGTGCCATACGGTTGCAATGGTTGCAACTGTTCCTGAGGGTAGTGATAGCAGGGGTGATGCCGGGCCAGAACACGGACACCTCGGCCCTCGCGACCATCGACGATACGCCCTGGTGGGCTGCGTGGAGCGCGTTCAGTACATCCTGCCGGAGAGGGAGGTATCACAACACGGTTTTTGAATACGACGACGCCGTCCACCGTGTACAGGTCCTCTTGGAATTGGTAATATTCTCTGAGTGGGGGTGGGAGCTCGTGACGGAAGTCAGGCATGCCTGACTCGATTATCGAGACGAGCTCTGTGATGTGTTGGTAGCTGCTCGTCGCCAATTTTACCCGGTCCCAGGTAACGGACTGCAGCGTGTTCAGCGCTTGCCTGATTCTTTGGCCTCGACGAACTGGAAGACCTGCTCTAATGTCATGTTCTGGTTCGTGTTGCCGAGTAGGTCCAGTTGAATCTCGGGGTCCTCAATGCCGTGGGTCAGGACGTCGCGCAAGATGGCCTCCGTGTATTTCACATCCACATCGCAGCTCGAGCATTTGGTGATGTACTTGCATACCTCTGCCTGGCCACGGAGTCGGGCGCCGAATGAACGCACTGTTTCGTCACGGTCTTGGCGCATGTTGTGCAGTGCCACTCTAGCAACCATGGTGCTCTCTTCTCTGACCGAGTTTTTTTATGGCTGCGAGCACCTCATTTTCACTTCTCCCTGTCAGACTACCACCGGCTGATCGTGTGAGGTCTTTGCGAAGGGGTTCATCGCAGCACTCCAGTAGCTGCACCACTTCATCACGACCCGTGATTTTGGTGGCATCCACATAGTCCATCCATCGCGATGTGAAGTAGGACCATTCCCCCCTCGTACCGGCTGAAGATATTGTTGGCCTCTTCACCTTCTCCACTTGGGCCGTGGCGCCGGCAGCGGACACGGAATGGACAGTGCAGTGGGCTGTGAGGAGTGCTGCTACAATGGCGTCGCTGTGTGCGGGGGGTCTCATATGCGCACCCCTCAATTGGACATTTCACCACGGGCATTTGACCTGTTGAGATTCACTATTGTTTTGTATAAAGTTCCATCATAAATAAGATTCCACTTTTTGTTATTACGTTTATTGACCAATATCCATAACGCTAAACAATGATGGAACTCTGAAACACAAACAAAACATAAACACATACATGAAAAATAAAGGCATCAACATGAAGACACACACTAATCAATAATAATGAATATTCTCTAAGACGAGTGTGAGCTCCAAGGCGACCACGAGAGACCAGGTCGAGGAAAAGCGTGAGGACGTCAGTGTCGGGTGACCAAACACATAATTCTCGCCAAGCACTCTCAGCTATAGAAACCAGGACTTGATGAGGAATCAGTGTATCAGCCTCTTCGTGTGAATGATCTTCAAAATCGTGGCCCTTGATCTTGGTGTCGTACACGACGACCAGCTTGAAGGTACTGTTACTGGAGAAGCGTTCCAGCAAACCCTGAGCAAACATAAATGTCAGGCTACTCTTGGTCGTTGAGGCAGATAGAATCTCCTTGAGAGACATGGTGAGCTTCATTCCTAGATGGATCTTAAATTCCGTGGACGTCGCTGCTCTCTTCTGGCGCGTCTTGTTCTTCAGAGACAGGTCCAGATAACGGTCAAAGACCACTCGACCCTCATTGTAGCCAACCATCATCCGCTCAATGCGCTTGATGAACGCCTCTTGAAGGTCAGAAAGCTTCCGCATGGTCGGTGTTTTCTTCATGCTCTGAAGCACAGCCATGGCGTCAACAATGAGAACTCGGGGTGGACGACCCGCCGGCGCTATATCGAGAAGAGCGGCAAGTTATAGCGGTTGAGCCTTGGCTCCTTCAACGGTGTGCATCAGACTGGCCTTGTCCGCCGGGATATAGAGAGAGCCATCAACAGCGCAAAGGGAGCGTGGCACCACTGATATCTCATACTCGCCGATTGTCTCCTCTAGTTTTGGCACCAGCTTCAGGTCGGCTTCCTTGGATGATGAGAAATCTGCCGAGCAGTTGACGCTCTTCACGCAACTTGATGACCTTGTCACCCACGCGGACTTTAGTTTTTTCCATCCAGTTCGAGAAGGTCTTCAGCTTGAATTTCTTCATTGAGTCCCAAACCGAGAGTGTTGATGTGGGCAGCAATCTGTCGTGAATGAACTCCTCAAAGCGGTTCTGACCCTTCTCTGCAAAGCGCAGAAGGTCGTCCTTCGCATCTTCTGGTACAAGAGCTGATAAAACCAAGCTCTTCAAAGGAGACTTCACTGTAAATGGATTGCCCGCGCAATGCAACTCGATGGAGTGACGGAGCTTCAGAGCGTTTGCTCTTGACCTCACAGCAACACCTCTAGAGAGCTGGTAGTGTTCACTTCGCTCAGAAGACTTGGAGGCTTGAGGGAAGCTGTTGAGGTACTGCTTCACTATACGAGCGAGATGAGGTACTATATGACTAGGTTTATCGCTACCATGATAATGACCTTGACTTCGATGTCGATCGTAACCGGAAGTCGGTAACAGCCTCTTCCGGTCGCTTCGAAAGTGTCATAAATCGACTCAGCGTCATCGAAAACCCCTAAAATGACCGTAGGATCGTGAAAACCGGTTCATTATTAGCGGAGATAGGTGCGGGGTCAGTCCAAGGGGGTCCCGGGACGGAAAGGGCTCCCCAGAGGGGGGTCGAGGGGTCGGAAAATTTGAACTCCATCATTTTCCGATAGTTTTGACCCCCAAATCAACCCTATAAAGCCAAAAAAAAATTTAGCACGCAAATCCTACGGGAGCTGTTTTCATGACACTTCATACCACGCTATTTTGCCCTTGGGCCCTCCTTCCCGCATAAAAAAAGTTGCATTTGCAACAGTGTGTTCAACAATATTGGTCGTGTCCATTCGGTCTAATTTACTCTTATTTTAATCCCTCGCAGGAACCATAAATTTCAGAACAACCACCCGGCAAAATTGTCTCATTTCAAAATTCTAACATCTTGTAAAGATATGTGATTTAAAAATACTAGAATTACTTTATATCTCAAAATATAGACCTAAGTGAATATGACACCGCGACAAAGTTAAATATTTTCCAACCACCTGACGACGCTACAATAATAATCAGTCAAAATGACGATCTTTTATTTTTCTAAATTTGCATAGTTGCTTCATCTAACGATGTTTTTATTAAATATTCCAGTTACATTTACATTTCATTTTTAGTGTCACAATTTAATCCACTTTATTCGATTATAAGGTGTATATATACATACATGTTACTACGATAAAAAAAATTTACAACTTCAGAACTGCGTCAGATGTGTACTTTTCAAGCTTTGGTAGCTAGCTCTAAATTCGTTCGCAATGTCGTCATAGTTTTAGAAATTATTGCAGAAACAAAACATTTATTATATATATCGTATTTGGACCCCCTTTCCACTTGCGACCGGTACCTGGACACCAGTCACACCGCCCTTGCTATGATATATATAGTCTAGGCCCATAGTGATGGCGAACCACTGACCTACGAGGCAATTTTTAGTGATCCACGAGCTCTTATTTAAATAAAGTATGACTTTGTTGGTTTACGTCGTCGTCGTCGGCCTAGGCAAGCTACGGCTTGGGACCGTAGCGCATCTATCCGGTATAGGTTAACCTGGATGATGTAGCCATAAGCACTGCCGCTAGTTAAGTGCCAACCAGTGATTATCTCACTAGCCGTATTGAGTCCGTTAGGCGAAACTGCGACAGTACCAAAGGTGGAAAATATAACCCTTGGATTTCTATTATTTATTTGTAAAATGGACATGGTATTAGATTAAAATAAATATTTGAATATAAATAATTAACTGACAATTGTGATATATAATTAATTATGTTTACATACAATAAAATAATATAGTATACATAAAATTAGTATTAATGTGGTTCACAATTGAATTATGATGGGTAACTAATTTAAAATGAATTTATAACTATTCCGAAATTCAAGACTGTAAAATTAACATTTAACTTGAAACTAAAATAAGAGTTTCACTACACACTCCCCCACCAGAGAGGAAGTTCAAAGAGTTCCGAACGACACAGATTTCCGCTGGACCTTTTGGTAGCTACATGTACCTCGCTTAAGGTTGATTCCAAAAACGCAGGCTTAAGACGATCGATAGAAACCTTGTCGACCTTGGAACCGCGCTGGATGAGAAATGATTTGCGCGTACGTCGGAGAACTTCATAGGGCCCGTCATATGGACATTGGAGAGGCCGTTTTGGGAGAGGTACACGAACGAAAACGTGGGTGCAAGATTGGAGGGCTGGGGAAACAAAGATGTTCTGTTGGCTAGTCAATCGAGGGGGAACAGGCTGAAGGGACTGCATGTGAGAGGAAAGTGTTTGAGCGAATTCCGTAGGATCACATGACTTATCCCCTGCAGTGAAGTAGCCACCTGGTAGCCGCAGTGTTGTTCCATAGACTAGTTCAGCCGCTGTAGTCTTCAGATCACTCTTAAATGCAGAGCGAATACCAAGCAACACGAGTGGAAGCTTATCCACCAATGGGAGTCTTCGTGACACATAAGGGATGACTTCAGCTGGCGATGGAAGCGTTCGACGAGGCCGTTAGCTTGCGGATGATACGCACAGGTATGCGCATGTACTGTACCAAACAAGCTGGTAAACTTCTTCCAAAGCGAAGACTCAAATTGGCGACCTTGGTCAGTGATGACTTTTGTCGGCAATCCAAATTTTGATACCCATCCATGAAGAAAGGCTCTTGCAACAGTGTCCGCTTGGATATCAGGAAGTGGGATGGCTTCAGGCCATCTGGAAAAGCGGTCGAGACAGGTGAGCAGATAACGTTGGCCTTGAATCACTGGAAGAGGGCCAACAATGTCTACATGAATTACCTCAAATCGCTGGGATGGGGGCGGAAATGCGTCAAAGGGGGACCTGGTGTGCCTTTGGACTTTGGCACGCTGGCAGGCAAGGCACGTTTTGGTCCAATGTTTGACATCCTTCCGCATCGAGGGCCAAACAAAGCGAGAGGTAACCAGGTGTTGCGAAGCACGGATACCAGGATGGGAGGGCTTATGAAGCTCCGTGAAGACTGCTTGTCTGTGACATGGAGGGACATATGGGCGAATAGCAGCTGTTGATACGTCGCAATAGAGGGGCACAGACAATCCTGGCATACTCATTTTCTTGAGGGAAAGTGAGTGAGTGGAGTCTTCTCTGAGCAGGTCTTGTAGTTCCGTATCCTTATCTTGATCCTGTGCAATAGCATTCCACAGTGTAGAGCTGAGGGTAACAGAAGTAATCTCTATTCTTGAAAGTGCATCCGCTGGAGTGTTCAAGACACCTTTGATGTGGCGGATATCTGTGGTAAATTGCGAGATATAATCGAGTTGCCTGATGACTCTGGGAGAGTGGTTACAGCTGTTTTTATTGAAGACAGTGACCAAAGGTTTGTGGTTGGTAAAAACACAAAACTCTCGGCCTTCAAGGAAATGTTGAAAATGCTTCACGTTTAAGTAAATAGCAAGAAGTTCACGTCCGAAAGCACTATAACGCGTTTGGGCTGGCTGCAGCTTTTCGAGTAAAACGCGATGGGTGCTTGTTGACCGTTAATGGTTTGTTCCAACACCCCACCGATCGCAACATCTGATGCATCGACCGTCAGAGTTAGGGGGCATCACTGATAGGAAATGACAGAGACAATGCACTATTGATAGCATTTTTGGCATTGTCGAACGCCTGTAAACTATCGCTACACCATAACAATTTCGTTACCTTGCGTTTGTGTGTGATCATAGCGTGTAGAGGAGCAAGAACACTAGCACAGTTTTTAATGAACTTGTGGTAATAATTTACCAAACCTAGAAACCGACGTAACTCACGCTGATTACTTGGCATAGGGTAATTTTTTATCACTTCACACTTGTCCTGAAGGGGGGTAATTCCGTGCTGCGAAATCGTGTGACCAAGAAATTCCAAGGTTGGCTGTGCAAACACACACTTAGATGCATTAATAGTAACACCGTATTGTTCTAAGCGTTGAAAGAGGAGTGAAAGATGTTCCTTATGTTCCTCTCCCGTTGAGCTGGCCACAAGCAAATCATCGATGTAGGCATAAACAAAGTCTAAGCCTCTGGTGACCTCATCTATAAACCTCTGAAAGGTTTGCGCAGCATTCCGTAGCCCGAACGGCATCTTCACAAATTCGAATAACCCAAATGGTGTACAAACTGCAGTCTTGGGAATATCCGAAGGCTCTACGGGAATGTGGTGGAAAGCCTTAACGAGGTCTATTTTACTGAAGATAGATTTGCCGTGGAGAAGAGAAGTAAAGTCTTGGACATTTGGTACCGGATATCGGTCCGGGATGGTTGTCGAATTCAAAAACCGGTAATCCCCACATGGTCTCCAGTCTCCTGACTTCTTCTGGACCAGGTGTAGGGGAGAGGACCAACTGCTTTTGGAAGGTCTTATTATCCCAAGATCTATCATAAGCTGGAATTCCGATTTGGCAGCTTTCAGTTTGTCCGGGGCAAGACGTCTGGGTTTTGCAAACACAGGGGGACCTTTTGTTGTAATGTGATGGGTAATGGTGTGCTTAATGGTATCACCCATCTGCATCGGTTGAAGAATTCCTGGATATCGCTGGAAAAGGCACTGGTACATGGAATTAGGGGGAACGAGGGAAAGTGCAGAGTTCGAGGCGTCCGGAAGGGCAACCTGTTTGGCAAGAACAGAAAGCAGTGTGGCCTGGTCGCATAAGCGTCGCTTGTCAAGATCCACCAGGAGTTTGAAATGCTGGAGGAAGTCAGCGCCGATTATGGGATGCTGCACTTGAGCACAGATGAAAATCCACTTGAAGGATCGGTGAAGGCCCAAGTTTAGTTCACGCGACTGAGTACCGTACGTGGGTATGCGTGAACCGTTAGCAGCGTATAGAGGCGGAGATTCCGAGTGCGTATGACCAGATTTTTGAGGGAATACACTGACTGACGCTCCGGTATCAATCAAGAAATTGACACCAGAGTTCCTGTCCTTTATGAATAACAGGTTGGCAGTGCGAGTACTAGACGCCATTAGGACTCGCTGCTGGGGTTTTCCGACGAAAAATTGCAAGGGGAGATGCACTTCCTAGCCTTCTTTCCAAATTTCGAGTGGTAGAAGCAGATCTTCCCGGAACTTGAACGATGCCTCTTCGTAAATCTTGACCGAGAATGGCTTCTTTGCCGTTGATTTTGTAGCAGAGAACAAACGTGGTTGAGTTGTTGACTTAACTCTTTCACTTTCAACTCCAGTTCCGATTGTGTGTTCACGTTGTTGATCGGAGCTGTGTCAATCTCCACTACTTTGTCGGCAGTTTCTGCTAGTTTATCAACTGGAGTAGCAGGATCCATAGTGGCCAAGACACGCTGAGCTGATGGAGGAAGTTTCTGCAAGAACAACTGTCTAAAGATGTCCTTATCGAAGGTTTGTGCGCGTTCGCCTAGAGCGCACTGCATAGCCCTCAGCATTTGAGTGGGCTTACGGTCTCCAAGTTCTTCTTTTGAGATTAACTGATGTAGTTTCTCACGCTCGGAGACAGTGGTGCGGCACAGGATGGCAGACTTCAGATCGTTGTATGGGTCCTCACTCGTGGAAGTAGACACGATGACGTCACGGACTTCAGAGATGATGCTCGCTGGTAGAGAGGACAAAACATGATCGTATTTCGTCCTGCTAGTGGTGATCCTTCCCAAGTTGAATTGTGATTCCACTTGGTGGAACCAAATAAATGGATCACCCGGCCAGAAGACGGGGAGCTTTACGCTTAAGTGGGAGATGGCACCAGCGTCGTCAGGCATCTTCTCCTATGCTTGCTGACGTACAAGCAAGACGACAAGTTACCAACGAAGGAGTGGAGGTTGAGACGAGCGCAGGCACAGAGCGCACGGGCAGGGTGAGGGGCAGAGGGCACGAGCGACATTACAGTCTGATCCTAGTCGCTCGGGCGAAGGGGGTGATGGGCACGAACGACGTTACAGTCTAGTCCTAGTCGTTCGGGTGAAGGGGGTGATGGGCACGAACGACATTACAGTCTAGTCCTAGTCGTTCGGGTAAAAGGGGGGAATCCAACTCCGGAGTCACCAATTGTTGGTTTACGTCGTCGTCGTCGGCCTAGGCAAGCTACGGCTTGGGACCGTAGCGCATCTATCCGGTATAGGTTAACCTGGATGATGTAGCCATAAGCACTGCCGCTAGTTAAGTGCCAACCAGTGATTATCTCACTAGCCGTATTGAGTCCGTTAGGCGAAACTGCGACAGTACCAAAGGTGGAAAATATAACCCTTGGATTTCTATTATTTATTTGTAAAATGGACATGGTATTAGATTAAAATAAATATTTGAATATAAATAATTAACTGACAATTGTGATATATAATTAATTATGTTTACATACAATAAAATAATATAGTATACATAAAATTAGTATTAATGTGGTTCACAATTGAATTATGATGGGTAACTAATTTAAAATGAATTTATAACTATTCCGAAATTCAAGACTGTAAAATTAACATTTAACTTGAAACTAAAATAAGAGTATTCACTACAACTTTAATTTTTAATATGTTCTGCCTTACAGTTTTAAAGTTATTTTATTCTCCCACCGAAATAAACAGCTGATACACATTGAAACGTTTTTAAACGTATAGTATACGTTTAAAAACGTGTGTGTATGTATGACAACTTACAATTCATCCAATTCCCCCATACTATTCAATTTGAAGATCTTTAGTTATCAGCTTTTCATTGGCTTGACAATGGTAATTTAGAAATGGAATTAGTTGACTTCCAAGAAAGTGCAGTATGGAAGATTAGATTTATTGATCTTAATCTGAAGTTACAAGAGAAGGAATTGGAGTCGTCAATTTTGGATGTAACCTGAGAACAACAAACAATAGAGTAGAGAATCTTATTCTTGCAGACTGGAACTCTTTACCAAATTCTTTTACATCAATGAAAAAGCTAGCATTAGCTCTGCTAACAATGTTTGGTTCATCTTATTCATGTGAACATTTGTTTTCCTCCATGAATTTCGTCAAATCCACCACTAGGAATCGCCTTGGCACAGATATGAGTGCTCCATGTGTGAGACTAAAGACATCTAAATATAAACTTCGGATCAAAACATTAGCAGCTAAAATCCAACAACAAGTTTCTCACTAAAAATAGTAAGTAAATAAATTATTGTGACCCAATTTCGTTTTTTTAAATATTAAAAGTAACAAAAATGATCCGCCAGGAAAAAAGGTTCGCCACCACTGGTCTAGGGCAGGGGTGGGGGACCTTTTTCTATAGGAAGGCCGCATTTCATTTAACCAAGACCCTATTAGGCCGCATGCTGAGAATTTAACATATACAGTACAACAAAATGTCATATTTTAGTCTACAATCTACATATTTACTAATTTTAAATCAAACTTGATAATACGTGAGGGCTTTTATAATAAATAAAAAATTCAGCAAGTGCACATTTATTTTTGGGGGGAAATAATTGTCAATATAACTAATATCAAGTGAAAAATGATATTAAATGAAATGATGTTAATATTAAGTGAAAAAGTGATAAACCATTTAATGACTTTTTTGTGACTGCTTACTGCGGGACATGAGTCGTACATTTGGTTCCAACATCGTTGACCGTAGTTTTAGTTGGTCCTCCACGTGAATATTCGTCATCTGAGATCTCAAGCGCGTTTTGATTTGAGTCACATATGAAAACGTTGATTCACAACAGTAGGTTGTGCCGAAACAAGACAACATTCGACGAGCATGTTGGCGCAGACGTGGGTATTCAACGGCATCTTTCCATATTTCAACAGGATCCTTCTTAGTATCAAATGGAGACTTAAGGATATTATCTTCTAATAACTCAATCAACTCCATCTTTAAATCTTCAGGCGCTTTGGAGACATCAACCAGGTATGGTTGGAAAGCTAGTTTCAGTGTGAAGTCATGTTTCTCAAAATCTTCAAATCTTTCATCGTATTCTTCAATCAGGGAGTCTAGGACAGCTGTGTATTCTTTCACATCGCATTCCCTTAATGATTTTCTTGTATTTTCTTGTATTTGCCAGTTCAGGGAAGTGTTCAGCTGAAAGTTCCGATCGGGTAAGGATAGTTTTGAAAAAGCGCAGCTTCCTCTGAAAAGCCTGAATTTTTTGCCACATTTCATATATGGATTTAGTTTTACCTTGTAAAGAAATATTCAGGTCATTTTGCTTTGACATTACGTCACACAAAAATGCAGCATTTCTGCAGAAATTCTTTTTTGACAATTCACATGGTTCATTGAGTTCCTCAAAAAATCTTGTGATTTGTTTTCGCAAAGACAAAAGTTTTTCAAAGACTTGCCCTTGTGACAACCAGCGCACTTTAGAATGATACGGAAAATCCACACTGAATGTTTCATCATCAAGCATAAGCATATTGCGAAACTGGCGATGTCGTGATGCATTTGCTCTAATGTAGTTCACAATACATTTAACTTTACTTAATGTGTCACTTAAAACAGTAGATTTGGCACAAAGATTCTGTTGATGCAAAATACAGTGAAAGGAAATCAAGCTATCTGGATTTGGCAGTTCTTTTTGTAGTAGCGGAACAAATCCTGCACATTTTCCTCTCATGAAAGGTGCACCATCTGTGCATACAATTACTAAATTACATAAATTCAGTTTCGCTTCACGACATTTTTCTTTGAAGAGAGAGAAGACGTCAATTCCACGTGTCTTCCCCATAAGAGTACCCAAAGCCAGTAACTCCTCGTAGCATTGAAAATCTGCAGTTATAACACGAATAATAAATGACACTTGCGCTGAGTCAGTAATATCAGTGGACTCACCCAAGGCAATCGAATAATAAGTATTTTCGCTTTGGCATATTGTATGAAGTTGTTCAGTTACATTGAGGGCTAATTCATGTTGCCGATCAGTTATGGTCCTTCTTGAAAGAGGTAGTTGTTTGTATTTGTTAACCATGTCTGAATCTAAAGAGGCTACAACTTCAACAATGCATTCTTTTATGATTTCCACATTACTATATGGCTTACCTCTTTTTCCAAGTATATATGCTACTTTATAAGTTGCTTCAGTGATTTCAGTCCCTAGGCCTGACATCGTTTTAAATACTTGCTGTTGTTGCGGCTTTTGAAGTTTCATCTTCGTAAGTGCAGACTTTCGGGGTTCTCCTTCCAGTATAGCATACTTGTGGTTCTTGTGAGTTGCATATAATGCTGATATGCATTGTGTTTCTTCACTGTTGCAATTATGGCGTTGCAGAGCAAACGCATCATTTTATCTTTCTCAGCAACTATGAAATACTGCAATTCCCATTCTTCATGGAATACTCTGTTCTCTTCCTTTAATTTTCTTTTCACAGTTTTTGACATGATTGGGGTACCAGAAGATTTTTAAATAAAAATGGTACACGAATTGATTAAAGATTTACAGTTTTAAAGGAAACAAGCGTGCGTGTCACTATCGGAGAATCGTCAGTAACTCATCCAGTCAGCCAGTCGAGTTGATCATTGATAGGTAAGGGCGTAAGCCGTAAGGCAACGCTGTCAGTTACAACTGGCAGCGTTGCCATATTTCCTATTGTTCAAGCCATAAAGAAGGCTTGTATGTGTAAGAAGCAGTGAAGCTGAAACCATGATCTAATGAAATAGCCTAAAGCCCTAAAGGGGTATCAGTTGCTGTCCATTATCGTACGGTATGAATTCTGAATGTCAAATAGGCAGAAGGCCGCAACTAGTACCCCAAAAGGCCACATGCGGCCTTAAGGCAGCAGGTTCCCCACCCCTGGTCTAGGGCATGGTTCTGATTAATCAGTTAATCATTGTTTCTAATTTAATCATTAATTAATCAAAAAATATTTTTAGAAAATGATGGGAAGTGATTAACTTTTCTCATAATTGCAGTAGCATTTTGCCTTAAATTTTGTAATGTATCATTTGAATTTGGCACCTTTTTTGCATGTATAAACTGTCTAATCCGCCCATGCCTGATTTCTTGAACTAAAGCAAACTAAATGTTTCAGCAAAATGTTTATTCCGGTCTTATTTCACGCAACAGAAACAATAAAGCTCTTTCTTACTCTTTTCAGAAGTATTTAATTTCTAATAATTTTTAATCAGTTAATCATTGATTAATTAGAAAATTTAATCATTCATCACTTTTTCCTAAAAATGATTAATTAACCATGCCCTAATATATACCAAACAAACAATTTGTATTTCAGACTCAAGAAATCTAAACATATATATTATATATATATATATATATATATATATATATATATATATATATACAGGGGTAAATAATATGAACACCCGCCGATTTCACCGGTTATCTTTACGGACTGCTCAGACACAAAGTAAACGGTCAAATGACTGGCAAACCTATTTAAATGCGTAACAGAGAGTGTATACGTCATGTTATAACCCTCACGTTGTTTTTACAGATCTGAGTGAATTATGAATTAGCAGTTATGAAAGACCTGTCAGACTTCCAAAGAGGGCAAATTGTCGGAGCGCGGATGGCTGGTGCATCGGTGACGAAAACCGCTCAGATGTTCAATGTATCCAGAGGAACTGTCTCTATGGTCATGTCTGCATACCAAAACCATGGAAAGACAAGCACCGACAAATGCAATAGTGGACGCAAGAAGAAGCTGTGTGATCGAGACCGCCGGGTGCTAAAGCGCATTGTGACAAAGAACCATAAGACCACAGCTCCAAAAGTGACTGCAGAGCTTAACCAGCATCTTGCAAGCCCGGTATCGACCAGAACTGTACGTCGCGCGAGCTCCATGGAGCTGGATACCATGGGAGGGCTGCAATTGCCAAACCCTTCCTTTCGCACATCAACATTGAGCGGCGCAGAAAATGGTGTAATGACCATAAGAATTGGTCAATGGACCGGTGGAAGAATGTAGTCTACTCCGACGAATCCTCCTTTACGCTATTTCCATGTTCCGGTCGAGTTTACGTCCGGAGACAGCCTAAAGATGCTTATGACCCCGACTGCCTGACCCCAACCGTTAAGCATGGAGGCGGATCTGTGATGGTTTGGGTAGCAATATTGTGGAATACTCTTGGCCCAGCTGTAGTACTGCATGGTATGGTTAACGCCCAGGTCTATCTGTCAATATTGGCTGACCAGGTCCATCCCATGGTCCAAACGCTGTTTCCCAATGGCGGCGCCGTCTTCCAGGATGATAATGCACCAATCCACACCGCTGGGGTCGTTAAAAACTGGTTTGAAGAGCATGTTAGTGAAGTAGAACGCTTGGATTGGCCTCCACAATCCCCGGATCTTAACATTATCGAGCATCTGTGGTGTCAGTTGGAGCAGCAGGTCAGAAGCCGATTCCCACCGCCGGCGTCTTTGGAGGAACTGGAGCAGGGTTTGCTCGAAGAATGGCTCAGGATTCCTCTAGCCACTGTCCAAAAGCTGTATGAATCAATTCCCCGACGCATTGCAGCTGTTATTGCCGCTAAAGGAGGACCAACTCCATATTAAGAATAAAAACCGCCATTTATCAAGGTGTTCATATTATTTTGTCCAACCCCTGTATATATATATATATATATATATATATATATATATATATATATATATATATATATAGATATATGATGAATAAAACCACGAAGGGAAAAGAAACAGAGTGGTGCTCAAGCGCTTTCGTCTAATGACATCCTCAGGAACACCATTCGTCATTAGACGAAAGCGCTTGAGCACCACTTTGTTTCGTTTCCTTTCGTGGTTTTATTCATCATAAATATTTTTCACGTGTCACTTTCGTGAAATAATTTTCATATATATATATATATATATATATATTTTTTTTTTTTTATTTTTTTTAAGTTCGGGAAGAACCGATTCGCCTCTATTTAAAAGGGCATATCTCGGCGGAAAAACAAAGAAAAAGTGAGAGGAAAGACAGAGGAAAAAGAAAGGGTAGAGGGGACAGTCGAAGTGGAAAAAGACCAAAGGATGACAAGGACTGCAGGGTCGAGCCCCATCATCCTTGGGTGCTAGGGTATATATATATATATATATATATATATATATATATATATGTATATGTATGTAAAGCTGAAGTAAAACATGCAGTGCAGAAGAGGGTTGGCCCTTGCGTTGCAAGGTAACGTTCTGAGCACTTTTCGTACCACTACAATATCTGGGAAACTTCCGATGGAAGTTTAAAATAAAACGAGTTTCGCTCAAAAGCTACACTTGAAAGTAAATACTTTGGTTTTACGGATGATGTAGTGGTAAGAGCTGCTCGCCGGGGTATTGCTTTGCGACGCGAGGACGAACCCTTCTCTGCGACACAAATTTTGCTTCACTTCGTCTAAAAACAATCTCCAGATATTGCAGTTTTGTATATATTATACAAGCAGAGCTTTCGGCTCCCTGCCCTACGGGCGGGGCTAGTGTTTCACAAACTCGCATACGGCGAGGGCACGTTAGGGTTACCCCTTTGGGGGCAGGTCATTCTCCCTCTCCCCTAAACCCCCTCACCCCTCTTTATGCAACTTGGGGCTAACCCCACTTGTTGCATAACCCCCTCCCCCATTACCCCCCTCCCAAACAGACAACAGCTGCTCCTCTCGTTGATTCACTAGAACTATAGAAAAGAACGCAGCCATGAAAATCTTAAGCTTCACAAATCTTGACACAATGTGAAGCTCAAGATTTTTATGGCTGCGTTCTTTTCTATAGTTTTATTGTGGTGCTGGGGCTTACGGGCCCAGTAATTACAACGCTAGAATCCCCTCTCTCCCTTCATGGGTGGGCAGGGAGCTGGCACCTTGCAACAATTGATCAACATTGCAATTGCATATGCATTCGAACATTTTGTGGTCATACTACTAGCTTGGAAGATTGTGTAATACTGTTTTCAATTTTGAAAGGATTCTGAAAGAATTTTTTTTTATATTTTGAAAGGAAATGGAAGAAAATGAAGGTTTTTTTTTTTAATAGCTAAGGCAAAACAAAAGCTTTTATTTACAGAACGTGCTCAATATGTCCACCATTGTTTTCAATACACAAATTCTGACGTGATACCTAGTCAGCAAGCACACGGTGAATGATGTCAGGAGTAATGGTGTTACATACCCCAATAATGCGCTGCCGCAAATGTTCAACACTCCTAATTTTCTCTGCGTATACCAGCGCTTTGAAGTAGCCCCAGAGATAAAAATCTAGTGGCGTGAGATCCGGGCTTCTAGCTGGCCATTCCACAGGCCCTCGACGTCCTATCCAATGAACAGGGAATTGTTGGTACAGGTATTCCCTTACTTGGGTGCTATAATGTGCAGGAGCGCCGTCTTGCTGGAACCATGATGGGAAATTTCCTTCTTCGTTCAAGACACTGGGAAATGCTTCATCCTTGAGCATACGTAGGTAGGTGCCTCCAGTGACATGTTCATCGAAAAAGAGGGGGCCTATGATGCGATCCTTCCAAATGCCACACCATACCATCACCCGAGATGCACCTTGTTCCTTTGAAGAGGTATACCAGTGAGGGTTGCTTTGAGACCAGTAGCGGGTGTTCTGTCGATTTACCTCACCATTTCCATAAAAAACAGCCTCGTCACTGAACAGAATGGTGGACGGGAAATTGGCATCCCGAGCATATTGTTCCGTAGCCCATTCACAAAATTCCATCCGCCGGTCGGGATCATCATCGCTTAATTTCTGTAGGATCTGAAGTTTATATGGATGCCATTTGTGAGCCTGAAGAATGCGATGGATGCTACTTTTCGACATTCCTGTCTCGGCGGACAATCGCCGAAGAGACTTATTGGGACTTCTGTTAAAATGAGACAGGATAGCAGCCGCTGTATCATCGTCAGTGGACCTCCTTGAAGGTCCACTGCGTGGTTTATCTTCTATGGGTCCTGTTTCCTTAAACTTTGCAACAAGTCTGCTAACACAACTCTGTGTTATTGGCTCGCGGCTCGCGGCCTCTCTTTAACTCCGATTTCCTATGAGTAGAATTATCTGGATTCGTTCTTGCTCACAGACATTATGGCCTGTAGAAAGAGAAAAATATGAATTATGGTTTGTAGAAATAGAAAAATATGAGTTTCTCCTATGATGCTGGACTTATGGGACACCCTATATAATATATATATATATATATATATATATATATATATATATATATATATATTATATATATATATATATACCTCATTTTTTAATTTGTTTCGTTCTCTCTCTCTCGTCTTACGCGGAATATCTCCTATACAAGCGTCGTTCTTTACGTTAATTATACTGCGTGTTTGCAGTTAAATGTATATAATGTTACGGCATGCGGGAGGTGCCCCCTTGGGGCATTGGTTTCTGCGAGTATGTAGAAGAATTACGGCATTTGGAAGAGTGAGGCCCATGGTGTAATGGTTATCGCATCTGACCGGCAATCGGAAGATCCCGGGTTCGATTCCCGGGTGGTTACCTCATTTTTTCATTTGTTTCGTTCTCTCTCTCTCGTCTTGCGCGGAATATCTCCTATACAAGCGTCGTTCTTTACGTTAATTATACTGCGTGTTTGCAGTTAAATATATATATATATATATATATATATATATATATATATATATATATATGTTACGCCCAAACGTCGAAATCGCTCAGTGAGTGAAAAAAACAGCCACAACGCGTTGTGGATGCACCTAAGTGACCACACACCAATGTTAGATATTTTTTCACTTCATGGCCGTTCTCAAACAACCACAAGGTAGTAGTATCCCTGCATTTCGGACGAGGAAGTTGGGGTGCTCTGAAATCCTGCCCCTGGATGGGCCACCTGAAGGCCTCTCCGTCGTTATGAGGGGCCCCCCTTTACTTAAGTTCATCACCCCATTGATGGGGTCTCACCGTCCTTAATGAAGGGCATTTTCCCCTTGAGGGCCCCCCTTGCGGAGCCCCCCCCTCCTCCTTGGGGAAAAAAAAAGGATTCATCCTCGTCTTTCTCCTTGGGAGAAAAAAAAGAAAAAGGATTCATCCTCACCTTCCTTCACGAGAAAAAATCCTCCTGTCCTGTGGGATTTTTTCAAGGTCTTTCATGAGACAAACAAAAGCAGAGTTTGACACTCAATTTTGAACTTATACCCTTAAACACTAGAAATGAAAACTTAAAATAAATATCTGAAAAGGGTTTAATAGACATAACGACAGCGTCTACCGACCAGAAAACATATTATTATATTCTAATACCACATTACCCACTCAAATGTAATTCCTTTTTTTTTCTGTTTAAGGTGAGTAGTGTAGCCGCAAAAGGTTAGAGTGCAGGAATGTTGCAATTTATTACGTAATGTTGCAAAGGGGGGCGCTGTGCAACATGTTGCAAAAAATCCCTGCAAAGGGGGTGGGGGATGCTGCAGGTGCAACAAGGGGGGTCATGAAACTTGGAGGCGGCGTTATCCCCCAAGAGAAAGGAGAGAAAGGAGGAGAGGTGTTCACCTGGCCGGAGCCAGGTGCATATTATGACTTCAGCCGAGTAGGCGTTGTCTTATAGGCTCCTAATCAGCCAGTTGGCTGAGCCAAGGGGGGAGGGGTACACCTGAAGGAGAGAGAGAGAGTAGCGGCCTTTGATTGCAAGGCATGCAACTTGGAGGCGGAGTTCACCCCCAAGCTATTTTCGTTTACCTAACCTAAGAGGCCTCTAAGGGGTTTTCCCAAAGGGCCAGAAAGAGAAAGGACCAGAGGTCCTTGCTCGGCTGGGAGCCGAGCTTGAATGACTCCGTCATCAGCTTCTCACTCTTTTATAGACCTCTATTCCGGCTGAGTTGCCAGATAGCGCCATGTATTCAGTTGCCAGATAGCAAAAACCATATAAAATACCACAATATGTTTATATAGTTAATCAATTAATTGTTGGAAGATTCAACTGTTTATTTAAACACACGCTCTTTACACAATAAATCACTTAATTCCTATTTTATTATAAATACCGAACAACAGTGGTAAAAACGAAAGATAAAGAAACCTTGCGAAGAAAGTTGAAAAAAAACGAAAGGTAAAGAAACGAAGAAAGTTGAAATTAACCAAAACACACGCTCGTCCATTCCCCCCAATCTCCTCACCCCATCTGTGTTTTTATATATATATATATATATATATATATATAT
>JAJOZX010005398.1:0-117500 GCA_023014485.1 Bathynomus jamesi | reverse complement strand
TATCTTTTAACTAATATTTTTGGAAAACTCTGAGTAAATGGAAATATTATTTTCTCGAAAACTATGGGTGATAGAAAAATTCTGAAACCATATTTGGAATCAGCATCAAAAGTTCTATAAGAAACCAAATAGTTTTCAAGAAACAAAAATGTTGTTCCCTAGTGTAATTAACTCTTTCTCGCCGAATTGGAAAGGTTTTCACTCCGCCTTAGACCCACAGTTTAACGTGGATTCAGAAATACATCTCGTCAGGGAATGAAGCTATATTTTTTTTAATGTAAAAAATACTATTAGATATAGTTAACCTGGAAAAAAGAAAGTAAAATTAAATTAGTACACTTAATTTTAACTAATATTTTGGGAAAACTCTGAGTAAATGGAAATATTATTTTCTCGAAAACTATGGATGATAGAAAAATTCTGAAACCATATTTGGAATCAGCATCAAACGTTCTATAAGAAACACCAAATAGTTTTCAAGAAACAAAAATGTTGTTCCCTAGTGTAATTAACTCTTTCTCGCCGATGTGTCATTATGGTCAGTTCTCCACATACGTAGCAAAATGTATCTCTGTCCCTAGTGTAATTAACTCTTTCTCGCCGAATTGGAAAGCTTTTCACCGACCTTAGACCTACAGTTTAACGTGGATTCAGAAATATATCTCGTCAGGGAATGATTGCTCACTATTTCATCGAGATAATTAAAGCTCATATACAGAACCTGCATTGTCTATAAGATCTGTGGCGCGTGGAGCCTTCAGAAGAGGTGCCAGATACCATTGTATACATTATTATGGAGAGTTGCCAGATACCATTGCTCAGGTACACAGTTGCCAGATTGTGCAATTTATTTTCTTAAAAGTTGGTTTAGAATTCCGCTAGTTAGAAGGCGTAACATGATGTAATTAACCAAAAGAATTAAGTAAAACAACATTGCATCATTCTGTTTATTATAAATATATAGAAAATAAATATACATTTGAATGATAATAGAAATGAGGAATATGCATATAATCCGTCAATATAACAGTACAGGAGAAATACACACACACACCACACACACACACACACAATTATGGAGATATATAGAAAATAAATATACATTTCAATAATAATAGAAATGAGGAATAGGCATATAATCAAAAAAATATACACACACACACACACACACACACAATTATGGAGATATATAGAAATAAATATACATTTGAATGGTCAATAATAATAGAAATGAGGAATATGCATATAATCCTTCAATATAACAGTACAGGAGAAATATCACAAATATATAAATACATTTCACTTTTTTTTTCAAACTACTAAACTCACACTTAATCGAGTTTACAATTACATCATTATTGCTCTGCATTACGCAGTATATGCGGTTTAATAATATTTCACCGCTTTAAGTATAGGGAAACCTGTACTCGATATGAAGGGCTTTCATATCGTTCAGTACTATTTTTGTTCCCACTTTACAACCGGTTGGTAAGTCATCTTTAAAAACGTCTAGAATACATTCAAAAGCACGCACAAAGAGTTCATCGTTAGCTACATTATTAAACAAGTTTATAAACACTGCGCGTTATATAAAGAAATAGTTCTTCAGGATAATTTTCACGAACTAGGCACATTTTATAATGTTTTACTAAACATCTTCACACTCCGGCGCACTATTTGAGAGGAACATATGCTCATATTTTTCCTTTCTGCCCATCAAACGATACTCGTCTCTAAAGTCTGTTAAAAACTCACGCAGGGCACTAGCCACACCTCACTACGAACCTCATCATGATATACATTAATATAGTGACAAAAATACTTAAGATTGTCCATGATCACGAGATTCACATTTTCAGTCGTAGGGTATGAGTAATCGACATGGTGTAACATGACGTAATACCAAAGCTGGGCACAAACCGTTAATCCGTTAATCGTTAATTAACGAAGTTAACTTTTTCGTTAACGATTTAACTTTTAAGTTAACTTTGAAAATCATTATCGGACTAATTAACTTCCGTTACATTTAACTTCCGTTAACTCAAGTCCGTTAACCCAAAAAATTCATAAATAAACGTTTAAAAGTTTATATTATTTTCAGTGCTGAGCAGGTGCGCAATTAATCCGCCACTGTTAATAGTGATGAACGAATTTCCATTTCCGCAGTGCAAAATCAGGCGATATATTTGTTTCCGTCGCCACAATTTGTGTCTTACCAAATATGGTAGTTATTTATGGCATTGGTTTGAGCAAAACATGGTCGACTGTAAAATCAGGCGGAAAGATTTGCCATTTGAGTTGAATGTTTCAACTTCTTTCAAGAAATATCACGAGCATTTTAAGGCACTTTCAATAATATATATGTAACAATTACAACAAATAACTACATTCGTTTCATTTGCAGTCTGTCTCTTGCGCAACATGTTTGTGCTAGTGAATATTTAAAAATAATCGTTGTCAAGTAAGTCATGTATATTTCTAATATGTCTGTGAGTACCTTATTAGTAGTCTCCTTGATACATTTCAAGAACCATAAAACTGATCAGGTAAGATTTCAATTCTCATGTCACTTTGATGACATAAATTAAGTCAATTGATGTCTTACAATGGGAGCGTTTTCACCTTAACCCTTTATGTCCTGGCGGTACTTCTAGGTACCACATCTTTAAAATCTCCATAATTATTTTTCTACCCGGTTGATCCTGCCGGTACTTTCAAGTCCCAATGTGAATTAGTTTCTTTATGAGATAACAGATGGCGTTGAGCTGGCTGCTGCCTTCCATCCCAGGTTTCGCCTCATCTGGTTGGACAAGTATGACAACACCAAGGTCGCCAGGGTGAGGAAAAGCATGGAGGGTACAGTCGAGGAGGCCATGAAGCAGCAGTCCAACGAAGTGGGCAGCAACAGTGGAGGCAGCAACAACGAGGAGGAGGAGGAGGAGGATGAGTTCTTCAGTGCTGTCATCCAGACAAAAGAGAGCAGCAGAAGCCACAGGTCACTCAAGGGCAAGGCCCAGAACTTGGTCAAGACCTGACTGGAGGCCAACTCCAAGGACTTGCTGACAGATGCTGCCTTCTTGGGTGAGCAAGTGTTGGTGGACTTGTTCATCAAGTTCAACACAGCCATCCCCTCCAGTGCTGCAGTGGAGCGTTTGTTCTCTATGGACAAGGACATCCTGAGGGCCAAGAGATCATCCCTGTCTGATGAAAACTTTGATATGCTAATTTTCATGAAGGGCAACATGCATCTCATGGACAAAATGGAGAACGAGAAGAAGAGGGAAAATTAAATTATATATATATTGTGTTTTTCATTTTTTTAATAATAAAAGTTAACGTTAACGGTTTATCGGTAACTTCCGTTACATGTTTAACGAATTAACGGATTAACGGTTAACGAAGTTAACTTTTTGGTTAACGGATTAGCGGTTAACGAAGTTAACTTTTTGGTTAACGGTGCCCACCACTGCGTAATACCACTTGTCACACCACCCATCCACAAGACTCATTATCCATACCTGCTGCTTCTCTTCTGCACGCGTTGTTTCTTTTACTTCACGATATATGTGAGACTTTATAAAGTTTATCTCTACAGCATACTTCAGCACATCGTCTGTGCAACGAAAGCCTTCAACGGTCTCACCAGAACATCCGTAGAGTATTTGTACATCTTGCAACTTCGCACAATCCAATGTGGTTTTAAAAGAGGCATAGGAGGGGGAATAGGAAGTTTTTCGGTATCCACCACATCCTAGCACTTTGCTGAATACCATTTCATAAACGTTGTACAAGCAATATTAAAGGCAACCATTTGAATACACGTCTGATCTCCTTTTTTACTTCTACGCTGGCGAATATACGTCTGATCTCAAGGGCTTACTGCAGTCGACTGACCACGCAGGGAATCACAGATAGTAGCATGACTCACGTTGCTGGTCTTACAGTGGGCGGAGCTTAGAACTTTCACCTGTGCACACACACACACACACAACAGTGGGCGGAGCTTAGAACTTTCACTTGTGCACACACAAAGGAGAAAGTGAAACGCTAATTGAAACATGATTTATTTAATAAACGAGATATTCAAGTTATATATATATATTTACAAATACGATTTAATAAACGAGATATTCAAGTTATATATATATTTACAAATACGTGTAATAAATAAGTTAACAATAGGCACATCAATGATTATATTCAAGACATATATATTTAAAAACACGTGATAAATAAGTTAACAATTGAAATTATGTTAACACATAACAGAAAACAAGAAAAAATAAATGCTTAGATTTGGTGATCACAAACAACAGTAACCTAATACTTTAAAGAAAGAATTCTATTAAATACTTTTAGCCTATGTTCACGAATTAATACCGGTTTTAAAATAGATTCGAGACGAAGACCGTCTGGACTGATTTTATAGAAATTCAAGGATTCCAAGTTGATCACGAGAGAAGTTATGTAGTCATCTTCCATGCTGCAAAATCTCGTCGTTTGCCTGTCTGCTCAGAGCACCGACAAGAGGTAAGATCGAATCCACATCAACACAAAATTTTAGTCGCTAAAATAACAGCCTGAGTATTGTTCATGTTCTAAATTATCTTTGATTCGTTTTGGTAAAATTGAGTAAACTGCAGCCTTTGTTTCCTGATCAGAAACTCTCCGTCTTTTTCTGGTATGGTGCAAGGTTTCGTTGCAACCATATTCACTGTTCGAGTCTACTTCAGTCGTTGCCTTCTAATCTAGATTTACACTTCACTAATGCATTTAATGGGTGAATAATCATCTTGGTTGATATTATTGACACCACAATTGAGAGGGCTCACTGGGGTAACGGACACTTCAGGTAATGGTGCGCTTGAGGTGGGTCGGGGACAATTTCCTCAGGTTGCCCTTGTGGCGGGGAAAATAGTGTGGAGGTAATTATGTGCTGCTTCTAAGTAAACAAAACGGGCTTTATGTAACACAGTGGCAACTAATAATGATTTATGCAAAGATGCGCCAGCTCTTCTGGAACGTCTGGATGCAATTTTACCGAGCGATATATTTATCAACTTGTATGCTTCAAACCCGTTTGGAACGTCAGATATCATGTTCACCACCTAGGAATTGGTCAAGGCACAGAGAGCTAACTAACACGACTCTATCCTCTATTTCCAATCTTGTAATGAGTTAAAGTGAAAGTTTCGCCTGCCTTTATACAATGTCGTACTGACGTCATTATCAAGCTCCACGCAGGGAATTTCCAGGTAGTAGCATGAATCACGTTGCTGTTCTTTCACCTGTGCACACACACACACACACACGCAACACCCCCTTTGCAACATGTTGCATAACGTACCCACCCCTTTGCAGCATTGCAACATTACGTAATAAATTGCAACATTCCTGCACTCTAACCTTTTGCGGCTATACTACTAAGGTGCTTCAACCCTGCTGGATTATTGACACCATTTTTTTTTTTCTGTCTCCCCGAAGGGAGGTTGCAAAATAATAAAGATGTTATTATCCAATTCTACATGTATATTTTCATGTCAACAAAATGAGAACATCACAAGAAACAAAATCAGGTTAAACATATTTTAAATCAAAAACAATTTTTTTGTTTAATATCTGTATTATGAAAAATAAAATGAAGGTTTATTATTTTAATTTAAATAAATTAATTTCTTTTTTAAGGGAAACTGACTTATTTTCATCCGATCTGAACCTCAAATACAAGATCTTTTTATACATTCATAACACATGCTTAATTGTTTATTTACTTTTAAATATATAGTTTTCTGTTATTTACATCGCTATATACCAATGGTGGCCAAACCCTGGCTCTCGAGGTTAACTGCGGCTCCCGAGACAATTTTGGTTTTTATTGTATTTATCATAAAAGACGAAATTCATAATACAAATATAATTTGTTTTCACAAAAAAAAAAATATGAAAAAAAAAACAAGGAAAAATTGAATATGAAAAAAAAACAAGGAAAAATTGAATTGACAATAAAATGCGTCATGTGTACGACAATTTCTTTTGCGTGACAGACACTAAGCGGGATAATTACGTAATTAACACCAATCGCCACTCACCAGTGTCCAGTACCCCTCGAGCTACTCTGCGGGCCGCGTGTAGTAATGAGTGAGTGTGTTTTAAAATTGGCTTCTTTGATCAAATAGTGGCTATTTTTCTCAGCTATACAAGTGAAAGTTATACAACCACTCAGTTGATTAAAATGACTGAGCAGACAAAGTGTAAGAAACGGAAATATGAAGAAGAAAATAGAGTTTTTAAACAGGAGTGGGAGAAGAGCTTTGCCTTTACTGTTAAGGGTGGGAAACTTGTGTGTCTTATCTGCCACGTGGCACTCAATCACTTTAAAGCAGTAACTTAAAGCGTCATCATGAAACTAACCATAAAAATTTTATTACGGAATTTCCTCCCAAATCAGAATTGCGGAAGACTAAGTTAACAATGTTGAAATCTAGCCTAGTTGCCCAACAAACTGTACTTTCATCATTGTGTAAGACAGCTGACTTAACTACTGAAGCTAGTTTTGTTATGGCATGGAATATTGCTCGTACTCAACTTCCCTACAGTAGTGGAGAATTTGTGAAGAAGAATATTGCCGATGTTACTGCAATTCTCGCTCCAGATAACACAAAGCTTCGAGAACAAATAGCAAGTATTTCTTTTTCCCGCCACACTACAGAGAGACTTATTTCCCAGATCAGTGCTGAAATTACATGCTCGTTGCAGAGTGATTTGAAGAATTCTGTTGCATTCAGTTTGGCCCTCGATGAATCCATAGGTATTAAGTCCTGAATTTTTTGTAGGGTTAAGTTATAAATGCGTGTATTTGAAACGTTAGCAATTTGTACCTTTCGTCTTTAAAGGGTTATAGATAACCCTCAACTGGCAATATTTGTTCGTTATGTTACTGGCGACCCTAAGAGAAACCACCAGAGGGGTTGACATAAAGAACGCACTTGACGAGGCATTATCAAATGCTCAAGTACCATTAAATAAACTTGTCAGTGTTGCAACAGATGGAGCACCAGCTATGGTAGGACAAAATGTAGGCCTAGTTAGGCTCTTGACACGCGATCCCAAGTATCCTGTGTGTCTATTCACTGTATCATTCACCGTGGTCATTTGGTAAGCAAGTACTTTAGGTATGACAGTGTTATGAAATGTGTTCTAGAAATTGTGAATTTCATTCGTTCAAATGCAAAAACGCACCGAGCGTTTAGAAATTTTATCGAGGAGCTGGATCTTCAAAATAAGCCAGATGACCTTTCATTCTACTGTATTGTAAGGTGGTTATCAACTAGTAATCTCCTGAATAGGTTTGTTGCATTGTTGGAGCCTCTCATTGATTTCTTGAAAGAAAAGGGAAAGTCATACCCACAACTAGAAGATCACGAATGGGTGCAGGCTCTGATGTTTTTTACTGATGTAATACAACACCTTCAAAATCTAAATTTGGCACTTCAGGGAAAGGATAAGGTCATTTCTGACCTTACACAGACAGTTTTCAGTTTCCAGAATAAAATAAAGCTCTTCCAAAAAGATCTAGTAACAAAAATATTTGAACACTTTCCCCACCTGAAAAACCGCGCAGACACTTTTCCTGATATTAAAATAAAAGATAATAAATTGGAGTAAATTAGAAGGACTAATTGATGATTTTCAGTTCAGATTTGATGAACTAAAGAAGCTAAAACCATGCTTCGAATTTCTTATAAATCCGTTCCTGATTGATGTCGTCAACGATGGCTGTCCTGTTACCACACCTTTTGTTACGGAAGCTGCTTCAATACAAATAGAACTTTTGGAGCTACAGGAGGACGTGGGTTTAAAGTTGATACATAAAAGCTTATCTGCAGTTGAGTTTTGGAAGCACCTACCAGAGACAAAGTATCCTCACCTCAGGAAAACCATTTTCCGACTTATCTCAGTTTTTGGGACAACTTATTGCTGTGAAGCACTCTTCTCGGTAATGAAGTTTGTAAAGTCAAAACATCGTGCTGCCCTCACTAACGAACACCTGACTGAGCTTCTTCATACCGCCTTAACATCACATCAGCCAGACTTTAAAGCATTAACAGCCAAAATGAAGACCCAAACTAAGCCTTCTACAAGCAGTAATTAAACAATAATAATGTGAACATAACTATATGTATATGTTTTAATAATTAAATTCCTTTTAAAATATTTTGCGGCTCTCGTACATCTGAAAAACGTCGTATGTGGCTCTTGGGTCCAGGAAACTTGGCCACCCCTGCATGATATACCATCACATTCACATGACATCCTCTGGTTTGTGAACTATTAACTTTACTGCAATCAAATTTCGTTATAAATATGCGTGTTTAAAAAATTTAACAGCGTAATTTAACAATGTAATTTAAAAATTTTAATGACGATATTTGTATATAATATTTGTATGTATGTACTGATATTTAGGTTATACATTTCGTGAATCAGCACACGTAAATAAGCGAGATAATATAGCCACCCCCTCTCTCTATTGTGTAATTATATATATATATATATATAATTTTTTTTTTTTTTTTTTTTTTTTTTTTTCAGGAAGAACCGATTCGCCTCTATTTAAAGGGCATATCTCAGCGGAAAAACAAAGAAAAAGTGAGAGGAAAGACAGAGGAAAAAGAAAGGGTGGAGGGGACAGTCGAAGTGGAAAAAGACCAAGGAACAAGGACTGCAGGGTCGAGCCCCATCATCCTTGGGTGCTAGGGCCGGGAGGGCGCACGTGAAACCTCCAGGAACAAGCACGTACAAACGAGCACAAAGAGCACTCAAGAGCACGAGCTTAGAACCCCCTTGCGGGGATATATATATATATATATATATAATTTGTATATATAAAATAAGTTTGAGGGTATTCTATCCGGCAATAATTACAGGGCTATTGCTAGCACCTCTTGCTTCTCGAAACTACTAGAGAAACTCTTGTTGTACACCGCTTAAATGATTACTTATGAACTAAATGAGTTTGGTTTTAAAAGGTCCCACTCAACTCTTCTGTGTATCTATATACTTAAGGAAATTATATTTAAATACACTGACAGTAATTCAACTATTTATAGCTGTTTTCTAGGTATAAGTAAGGCATATGATAGAATGGATCACAATATTTTATTTACAAAACTAGAAGGTAGGGAAGTTTCTACGTACATATTAAATTTATAATAACATACTATACAATGATGAAGTACAAGAATTTAAGTAGTGGGGTCAAACCATCTCCTTGAGTGAAGATCCAGATATAAGAAAACCTCGAAGCCTTTATATTAAAGTGAATATGACTGTAAGGAGCTTCTGGTTCTGTACAAGTGAAACTAAAGAAGCTCCCTTTATGCAGTAATATATACGAACAGCAATTCGCGGTAATAACGCATAAGGAAAAGTAATTTTTAATAAATAATCTTATTCAAAATTAAAATGGGGCGAAGCAAGCTAGACGTAGCAATTAATACAAGATTGTTCATTAATAATAATAATATTGGACCACACTTTACCGTCAATTTTGAATTCATACCGTCACCCTTAATTCGGTATACATTTTCTTCGCTATACTGTATATTGCTACAAAGAAAACGGAATAGCGTATTTTAACGCTGAACTTTAAAAATCCTATTCAGAAACTTATGTATAATATGTAATATTGGTCTCGGGAGTTGAAATACCAGTACAAGTTTTCAAACCAAATGAAAAATTCGCCGAAGTAAGAAAAAAAAATTTAAAATGTTCAAACTATTACAACAGCTTAATGTTAATTTCCACTATAAAATAAATTTTTATTTTTATTGGCAATACAAAATTTACAAACGAAAAATAAATATTTGATAAAAATTACATCGAAAGGCGAACGTTTATTGACGTTTTAGTCATCAGTTTGTTGAGCATAGCCAGCTGGCTGCAACTGACATTCCAAGTCTTGTTCACTTGACACTGTGACTTCACATACATGAGGTATGTTTCATTAAATAATTATGATAAAGTATAAAGTGCTGGTGTTTATAACAATATCATGGTACTTATACCAGTGTCCAGTAATTTTTGACAATGTGGTATCATAGTGATGTTTAAGTGTTTATAAATGCATCGTCGTGATGTTATAATACTTGGTAAATGCATCGTCGTGATGTTATAATAAAAAATAATAATAATAATAATAATAATCACAGACAATTTGTTCAGTTAATGTATTTCAAGTCATAATAGTTCATGCTTGTTACGCATGTTCAATGGTTAATAATATGAAGGGTATATTTTACCCAGATTAAGAAATAAGGGGCCGTTAAGAAATTGTGTAACGCTATTTTTGCTAAAACTTGACATCCCAGATCCCTCAGGAACGTTCTGTAATGCTAGACCAGACACCCTCTATGAAGATATTATGTAACACTTCCCATACCCTACACCCAACACGTTACGAAACGTTACATGGGGGGGTGGGGGTTGTTATTTATTTATTTGTTGGGTTCAAAATACCAGCTGAGCCGTGAACGGCCAAGTTCTAAAGGGCCAGCTCTACCTACAGCCCAAGTTAAGCTAAAATTAAAAACTTACGGACTTGAGATCCTATTAGGTCCTACCTCAGGGTTGCTGACTCGATGTGGGCCTTCCTTAGGCCTCAGTTGCATGAATTTAAGATAAAAACAAAAGGGGCACTATTTATGGTCTTCTTTCTCAACCTTGCAACAACAACACAACCTGGACTATTGCACGATGCAACAATCTTGTATCTAAACAACCAAACTGAATTGCAAGAGAGCTCTCTATAAGACCACACCCTGTAAGTACGACGTTCCACAAACGAGTAGAAAGGACGCGCAGCGCCCCAAAATGATGCCACCAGAGTGCTCAAACAATGATGCCACAAGAGCCCAAAAATACTAGCTCTAAATTAAGTGAATTTTTCACTAACCTTACAATTATGAGATGGATATATAATATATATACACCTTAACTTAATATATACAAGCAATGCTGCATCAATCAGCTTAGTCATCATATCGCCTTGGGACAACAATGGTTCTTCCTCTTCTAGATTTTCTAACAGGGGTGTCAGGTTTGAGCAAAAATAGCATTACATAATTTTTGAACGGCGCCTAAGGGTTCAATATTTATGATTATTCGTAGCCCCTTTCACTGGTTTATAGATTTGCTTTAATGAAAAAGGAAAAAAGGCAACTCAGATTTTAAAAAGACAGTTTACCTTCAGCATTAAATTATAATAAATTCTTTTTTTTTATTTAGAGATGAAAATAGTGTGTGGGTGTAATGAGTCACCAAATTGGTTTCTATTTAAAATATGGCATTTAAGTGTTTTAATTCTGTTGTCGGTACTTTGTACCATTTCATCATGCATATCCCCCATCAGCTGAATTAGATAATACTAGCAAAAGGTCGGCGCTACGCGCCGATTTTGCTAGATCTGCGGTGCTTCGGCTGAATTGTGGGCCTACGGCGTATTTTATTTTGAACATCAGTAGCCCTTTATCTGGATATCATTCCTATTCCTCTCACCTTGGGCCTCAGTAATTGGGGTGCCTGCGGCCTTCCAGTTACTGGCAAACCAATTATTCATTCAATAAAACTACAGAAAAGAACGCAGCCATGAAAATCTAAAGCTTCACAAATCTTAATACAATGAGCTCGGATTTGAAACCTAAGATTTTCATGATTGCGTTCATTTCTATAGTTTTATTAACCAAATAACTGAACCGACAGTAATTGGGGGCCCTGCGGCCCGCCAAATCATAGTTTTCATTGTTTCGAGTGCAGTGGCGGACCTACATTTTTGGGACCCTGAAGCTTGAACTGTTATGGGGTCCCCTTCGTCATCAGAGGGGGCTCGTTAGGATAAAGAGGTGAAAATCTGATTTTTGGTGTTAAAATGCACAAGCGAGACGAGTGCAGCCTGAATTGAGAATTCAGATGTCTTTTTATGGTTCCGATTGGCTCTAGCCTAAGGGCTGAGCTATAGAACTATTAAGCCGTGCACCAACGAAGGATTCGAAGATCCAGCTGCCAAAATGTAGACTATGAATAGATTCTGGCGAGCTCAGCGAGCCCATACAGCTGGGGGTTCGGGCGCTGCAAGCCCCCGAGAAAATTTTGAAATTTGACCAATTACAGGGGCATTTTGAGGCCATATGAAATGGGTATTAGAGCATATTCTAAGGTCAATATTAAGTACTTCAACCCATTGGCTTATGATTCTATCACTAAAATAGCCTTATTTTAATAAACACTTAAAAAAATTCCATCGATTTTGTTGAAAAATTAACTCATTAAAAAAAAAGTTGCTTCAGGGCCCCTCCTGGATTAGGGGCCCTGAAGCTTAAGCTTCATTAGTTTCATAGTAGATCCGCCACTGTTCGAGTGCATCAATAATATTGTTATAGTGTTCCATTAGTTGTGATAAGCATGATCTTCCTGACCGGAATCGATGTTGGTTATCATTTTTTTTCTGAGTTTCCCCATTAATCCCACCCCCTCCCCCATTACCCCACCCCTCTCCCCCATTTACCCCCACCCTTCCCCCATTACCCCAAGGGGGGAAGTCGGCTGGCACCTTGCAAAGGATTTACTTTAATTTTTTTTGAAGGGGGCTGGCACCTTGCAAAGGATTTACTTTAATTTTTTTTTGGTTACATATCGCATCTATTTTTCTGAGTTTCCCCATTAACCCCACCCCCTCCCCCATTACCCCACCCCTCCCCCATTTTGTGCCAAAATTATGATTAAAAATGAAGAAATGGGAAGGACTGTACCCCTAAAAGGGGGGGGAAGGATTTATGTTGGGGAATTTTTTTTTAGCATGGGCACTGCACAATAAAAAGACGCATCGAATGGTGAAAACCGCATTGTTCTACACCAATTGTAGCGACCTGTAGGTGTGCGCAAAAAAACTGTTATATACAGGGCGTCCCAAAAAAATGTATACACACTTTAAATAATTATAAAGGCAGTGTTTATTAAAATACATTTCATTTTCAAAATGTAATAGAATCTACAGACATTATTTAATTGTTTTGTCAACGCCTGTTTTCAAACTGACGTCCGTTCTGGTCCAGGCACTGCTGATAACGCGAAGCAATGGAATCGCAAACATCACGAAACATTTCGTTTGGTATTTGTGTGCATTCTCGTTCAATGGCTGCTCTCAATTCAGCGACTGTTGCAGGTTTTATAGCGTAGACTTTGTCTTTTAAGTATCCCCATAAAAAAAAGTCTAGTGGTGTGAGGTCTGGTGAACGCGGAGGTATTCTACGAAACCCCTTCGTCCAATCCACATCCACATCGTGCCAAGTACCACTCGCAATACTCCACTCTTCGGTCCGGATCATCATCATCTTCATTAATAGCATGGACTAATCTTGGAATGTAACTTTTCCATTGACAGCGCTTCAAAATGCGTTGGACAGACGATTCTGAAATTCCTACCTCACGACTCGCTTGCCGCACAGATTTTCTTGGACTTTGGTGATACGTTTCCAGTACTCTTTCTTGCTTTGTGGGGCTTGTCGATGTCCGTGGTCTTCCGGAACGCTTCTTGTGGACATTCTGAACAGTTCCATCGGCTTCAAACTTATCTCTAATTCGAGTGATGGTAAGTCGCGTTGGTGGATCTGTTTGAAACTCCCTCCTAAACTGTCTTTGCACTTCAACTGCGTTTTCACACTTCCAGTAGCATTTTAGAATGAATTTCCTTTGTTCAAAGCTTAGTCTGACTGCCATTATTAATTCTAATGGGTTTAACTTGGAAAGAAAGAAACATCAATTGAGCTATCAGCTGTTAAAGTGTGTATACATTTTTTTGGGACGCCCTGTATATATATATATATATATATATATATATATATATATATATATATATTATATATATGTAAGGCTTCATTTCTGAAATAGTATATTAGATTTAGTAATTGCAAAAGGAAGTTTAAATAACTGTTAAGATACATAAGTATTATACTTACATTGAAGGCTTAATTTTTATTTGTTTATGCGTGCGTTCATCTTAAGTAATTCTTTATTACAGTATGTTCTGACAATAAACATTATTCGTTATTTAGTTTTTATGTTGTTCATTTTGCGACTGAAATGGTCGAGCACATTAATTCACCGTCATTTTCCCTATTTTCCACCAACTGTGGCACTTATTCAATACTATCTTAATTCTTTTGGAAACAGAAAAGAATTTAAATTTTCGCTTTGACATACTGATTCGCTGAAGAGTTGTTTGCTGCTAATGCAGAGAAGCGAAGAGCTTACGCCTTACGGGTTGGCATTCATCGGTTCCTTTCTTCTGTCCAGTGTTGCCTTACGGCTTTGAGTAACTACTTTGTTGTTTTCAGAGATGAGATCGCACCCTGGAGTTTGTAACCACATTTGTATGTGAAGCGACATTTAGTAGTGATATGACACCTGTCATTGTTAATTTATTTCTTAGGGGCCGTTCAAAAATTACGTAGCGCTATGTTTGCTAAAACTTGACACCTCCAATAGTATGGGTGCAAAAGGAGAGAGTGCAATACAATTCCAAATGTTGATCAATGTTGCATAAAGTTATGCAACAAAGGGAGGGGAATGTTGCAAGATGTTATGCAACAAAGGGGAAGGGGGGTGTTGCAAGATGTTATGCAACAAAAGGGAGGGGGAATGTTCGAAGATCAACAAGGGGTTATGCAACTTGGAGGCGGAGTTATCCCCCAAGTTGCAATGAGAAGAAGGTGGGACAGCCTCACTCCCCAAAGGGGTACACCTAACCTAAGAGAGAGAGGAGAAGGAAGAGAGGTGTTCGCTTGGCAGGAGCCAAGCGCATATTAAGACTTCAGCCGAGCGGCCGCTGTCTTATAGGCCCCTAATCAGCCAGTTGGCTTAATCAGCCAGTGCCTCAAGGCATTATCAGCCAGTTGGCACAATGTATACTTCGTTTGGGCACGTACACACCCGCCTATACGCCCATAAAATATTACGCACACACAACTATATGCGCGATTATATGCGCCGGGTTCGAGACCCGGTGGCGGCGCGTCCTTCCACGGTTGGTAGATAAATGGGAGACCATGGTATCCTAATGATCCGTGTTGAACTGTAGGTCTAAGGTGGAGTGTAAACATCCTTCCACGATTGGTAGATAAATGGGTAACCAGGGTGCCCTAACAGGGATCCCTCTCGCGCGCTCTCTCATATATATATATATATATATCGGGTCTGCAAAAAAAAAAAGAGCATGACTAAAATTGCTCTCACGCCCGCATTTTTTGCCGGACCCTTAAATGTTATATATCTAGCTAAAGATAAAAGAGCCCAGAGTTGTATAAAATAAATTTCATCAAAATCGGTCATAAAATAAAGATTTTATGGCCACAAACGTGCAATGACTAAAAAAAGTGAATTTCCGCGTAAAAATTTAATGTTTTTCTCATTTTAAATTATTGTTTTCAGATGCCTAAATAATTTTAATCAATAAAAATGATAATATGCCCTTTTCTAAAGAAGATAAAATATTAATAAAACATTATAGACTTGATAAAAATTATGGCGCAATAAAATTATTACAAGGGTCCGCAAAAAAAAAAGAAGCATGACGAAAATGTTTACTGTACATTTATTTTTACACATAATGACAAATAACTTATTTTAGGCAAATAAGCAACAAATAAACTAAGTTAGTACCAAATTTCATGTCAATACGTCAAAAATTAAAGAAAATGTAAAAGTTTTACTACAACATGTCATATAATTTTACAATTTCCAAAGAAAACGAAATTATAAGACTAAAAAAATTGTTCGATATGTAATAATTTGTAATAATTACGCTTGTAATAATTTTATTGCGCCATAATTTTTATCAAGTCTATAATGTTTTTTAATATTTTATCTTCTTTAGAAAAGGCATATTATCATTTTTATTGATTAAAATTATTTAGGCATCTGAAAAAAATAATTTAAAATGAGAAGAACATTAAATTTTTACGCGGAAATTCACTTTTTTTAGTCATTGCACGTTTGTGGCCATAAAATCTTTATTTTATGACCGATTTTGATGAAATTTATTTTATACAACTCTGGGCTCTTTTATCTTTAGCTAGATATATAACATTTAAGGGTCCGGCAAAAAATGCGGGCGTGAGAGCAATTTTCGTCATGCTCCTTTTTTTTTTGCGGACCCTGTATATATATCCCCGTTAAACCTAGGTCTAGGGCGTGGTGAAAACGTTGGCCTTCGCCAAAATGAACAATTCGGGCCGAAGCCATCGAAAGCAAAGGTGAACCTATATATGTACAAATCTCTCTCTCTCTCTCTCTACGGCGGGCGGACTTTGTTAGCCTCAGGGATAGCGTAGGTGAGATGGGGTTCGAGGTCGGCGGCGATGTTGAGAGAGTGTGGAGTGCATTCCGGGACGAGTTTATGGTGCTGCAGTCTGCTGCCATATCCTCAAAACCGGTCACCCCTGCTTCAACGCAGCCGAAGTGGTTCAGTCGTGACATCGCTTCGGCTATCCGAAATAGGAAAGTAGCGTATAGGAGGGCGAAGGCCAATCGTTCCCATGAGAACACTGAAGCGTATGCCCACCTGTGTAGGGAAGTGAAAGCGAAGGTTAGGCTAGCGAAACGTAACGAAGAACTACGGGTGGCAAGCCTCTGCAAGGGGAACCCTAAGGAGTTCTTCAGTTATGTTAATAGTAGAAAGCCCATTAGAAGCATGATAGTTAAGTCCGTTAAAGGACCGAAGCGGCGTTCTGCGGACCTCCGACGCGGACATCGCTAATATGTTAATGAGTACTTTGCGGGAGTGTTCACCAGGTTCGAGACCCGGTGGCGGCGCGTCCTTCCACGGTTGGTAGATAAATGGGAGACCAGGGTATCCTAATGATCCGTGTTAAAATGTAGGTCTAAGACGGAGTGTAAACATCCTTCCACGATTGGTACATAAATGGGTAACCATGGTGCCCTAGCAGGGATCCCTCTCGCGCGCTCTCATATATATATATATATATGTGTGTATATATATCCTCGTTAAACCGTAGGTCTAGGGCGGGGTGAAAACGTTGGCCTTCGCCAAAATGAACAATTCAGGCCGAAACCATTAAAAGCAAAGGTGAGCCTGTATATGTACAAATCTCTCTCTCTCGCGCTCCCTCTCTCTCTCTTTCTCTCTCTCTTCGTTGTCCATGCTGGTGGCAACGACCTGTTCCTCAAAGGCGGTAGGGTAGGTTCGACAGAAGGGATCATCACCGAGATCATGTCTCTTGCGGATGACATAAAACTTAAAACAGACAGGGGAATGTTGATGGGTATTTTACCGCGGATGAATGCCAGTGACCACGCGCTCAGTAAGGTCATTGGCAAAAACGAGAGGGTGCAAGACTTGTGCATCCCACTAGGCGTGAGGTTTGTTGGCCCATTCGACGCGTTTTCGGGTAGGTGGGACCTTTATCAGAGGGATGGTGTCCACTTCAATGTCAAGGGTAAAGGTGTGCTAGGCACGCTGCTTGACCGGCACCTATACCGTATGGGGAGGTCAAGCCCTGGGATTGATGATGGGCCCTCACCGGGGAGAGATGATGTTGAGCCGGTGGCGGACGCACCTTCAACTGAAGGGTGCGTCCATGTACAGGTGGGTGATCCCCCTTCCCCGTTGGAAGGGGCTCAGCCTCCTGCGGAAGTTGCCCCTTCGTTGGTGAGGGGCTTTTCAACTCCCGACAGCCCTGGCTGTTCTGGAAACGGGTCGTTAGGCCTGTTCAAAAATCAACTTTTTCTTATTTTCATAGGTTTCTGTACATTTTCCCATGTTTTTTGACCTGAAAAAGCCGAAAATCACAACTATTTTGACCTAGGATGTTGGGAAGCATTGCCGCATGGAGCTTTAAATTTTCTGCCTTGAAATCGGCCAAAGCGCCAATTCCGGGGTCCCTTGAATTATGTTTTGCACTTTAACTTTTGATCTAAACAAGATAGAGCAACAAATTAGGTATCAAATGAAAGAGCATAAAATTAATAAATAATAATAATAATAATAATAATAATAATAAATAAATAAATTAATAATAATAATAATAATAATAATAATTATCTATCATTTTTCAGGAAACAACAGAAACTCAATCAGAATCTAGAAAACCATCTACAAGTTACAACTTCACAATGGCATTAAGCAAGGAGCTGAGGGAGCTCCGTGGGCGCACAGTTGATATCTCAGAACCTCCACGTACTGTCCACAGGCAGGTGTCAACTGGGCCATCTACCAGATCTCTCACTGAAACTTTCCTGGTTGGATACCCTTCAGCTTTTATCAGTGGTTCCCAGCTTCCCACCAACAGACAGGCGTTCCTGTATTTCCTTAATCTTCAGAATTTACCGGAAAATGCAGAGAGGCCCATGGTTCAAGACCTTGCATATGAAACAGTTGAATCTATCATCCCATTCTGGCAGATGGCTAGGATCAAGACAATGACCAAGTACAACGCAATGAAGCTCTTCATGAAACTACATGAGAAACATCGTGCTCTGGTGAAAAGCAAAGGAAGAGCAAGTAACCCTGGAGGAAAAAGAGGAGCATTTGTGCTGGAATTAGACAGCCTGTTCGATATAGGAGCTCCAGATGCAATCCAGGAAATACAGAACAACAGACTGTTATCCAGAGAGAAGAAAGATGAGGATATCAGGTTCTACGAAGACCAAAAGACTGAGAGGAAAGGTCATATGTCTGGTCATGACAAGATTTTTGAGACAAGATCCCTGCAGCAAGCAGCGAGGAATGAAAGACTGCAGCATAGACAAGAACAAGGTAAAACTAATTACTTTGAACGTTACAAAAAGTTTTAAGTTTTACTCCATTGCGATATTTAGCATGTACTTAACAATTACTGTCTTAACATGTTGTACTATTTTACAGCTGCAGCAGAACAAGAGGCAGTTGTTCATGTGGATGACATTACCTGGGGTGACTCAACTGACAACGACGCTAACACAGAGGACATGGATTACCATCAGCCTCGTCCTGGATGTTCTCACCATCAAGACACTGTGACTAGTGTGACTTTGACGTTTCCAAGGAAGGTCATGGAATGTGATGTCATCTGCAATACAGCTGATCGTCTTGGTTTATCAGACAATCAAGTTACTGCCATGGTTTCTGCCACCTTGAAAGCTGGAGGGGCTGATCTGGATAACTTCGTCATCTCAACCTCAACAACACGTCGCAACAGAATGCTGTCCAAGTATAATATCAGCCAGAGTCACATGTCCAAGTTTTGTGAAAACCCCCCATAGTACGCTGCCTTACACTGGGATGGAAAGTTGCTCAAAGATGTCTTGGGCAGTGAACCTGGAAGTACCTCAGAGACTTTAGCTGTGCTAGTGTCTGGTCCACCTTCATACACTGAAGGAAAGTTATTGGGAGTACCTGTCATCAACAATTCTTCTGGCACAGCTCAGGCTGAGGCTTCAATGGATTTACTGGAGACATGGGAACTTACGGATAATGTTACTGCCCTTGTTTTTGACACTACATCCAGTAACAGTGGAGTTCACAGAGGAGCTGCCAAACTGCTAGAGAAAATGCTGAACAAAAAGGTGTTTTATCTGGCCTGTCGACATCACATCCTGGAAATCCTAGTAGGAGCAGTTTGGGAGAAGCTGTTTGGGAAGGTGAAGGGGCCAGATAATCCCTGGCTTGAGCATCTGAAGGATGTTTGGACGGACTTGTCCAAGGAAAACCCAAAGATGCTGGCTATCAACAGCAAATGGCTGAAGGAAAAGAAGAAGAACAGTGAAGAAATACTCCAAGACATTCTAACAGCAGAAAGGCTTCCAAGAGCCGACTACAGGGAAATGGCTGAACTGATAGTCATTGTTCTTGGAGGAACGCCTCCTCGAGGTATTCACTGGAGTCGACCAGGCGCCATTCATCAGGCCAGATGGATGGCCAGAAACCTGTACTCCATGAAAATGCTGATGTTTGCAGATCAACTTGAGTACGACGAAGACACTGTATCAAAGCTGAAAAGACTCAACACCTTCCTTGCGCTGTTCTACACTCCTGTATGGATGATGTCAATGTCTGCTGCAGATGCTCCCGTGAATGATCTAAGTCTAATCCAGGACATGTTGAAGTACAAGAAAACTGACCCAGAGCTTGCTGATGCAGTACTTAATAAGATGGAAAACCACAAATGGTACCTGACGCAGGAAGTCGTGCCATTTGCCCTGTTCAGCAGTAGATTGAGTGACACATTGAAGCACGACATTGCTGCCCAGTTACATGCCACTGAGAAGCCAGACAGCTTCAGAACAGGAAAGCCTCTATTCCAGAGTGTCACAGCTAAGACCACCCTGGTTGATCTCATTGGCCCAGAATCACATTTCCTGCTGGACACACTGAACATTGAATCCGAGTGGCTTCTGGAACCTGTCACGTCTGGCCACAGAATGAGGACTACAGAAAAGCGTTGGACTATGTTAAGAATCTGAAAGCGGTGAATGACATTGCTGAACGTGGTGTCAAGATGATGAGCGACTTTGCAAATGTCATAACAACAGATGCCAAGCAAAGGGACTATCTCCTTCAAGCTGTGGAGTTCAACAGACGCCGCTTTGACAGCTTCAAGAAACAAACTCTCAACAACTGACTGTGTAAATGTCATTATGAAATTAATCATCATGTAATGCTTTCACTTCTTGATCGATTAGACTTGTGACAAAATGTTAATCTCAAATTGTGTCATGAATAAGGCGCCTTGTCTGCCTTGAGTGTGAGAAAACGAATTTTGTGATATTTCTGAAATCTTTGTATGTACCAATGTGCCATTTCTTGTTCCAAGACTATCATAATTGTATAAGTTTGAAAGAGGATTAAAAACACTTTAATTTGGTGCCTATTTTGTTGCTCTATCTTGTTTCGATAAAAAGTTATAGTGCAAAACATGATTCAAGGGACCCCGGAACTGGTGCTTTTGGCCGATTTCAAGGCAGAAAACTTAAAGCTCCATGCGGCAATGCTTCCCAACAACCTAGGTCAAAATGGTTGTGATTTTCGGCCTTTTCAGGTCAAAAAGCATGGGAAAAAGTACAGAAACCTATGAAAATAAGAAAAAGTTGATTTTTGAACAGGGCTAACGGGTCGTGCTAGGGGGCGGTCAGGATAGGGAAGGCTCCCTCCGTGCAGTGCATTTTAATGCTAGGTCGATTAGGAGTAAGTTTTGCGAGCTTCGGGCGCTCTTAGCATCAGAATAGCAGGATAGCGTTGCTTTCACCGAGTCCTGGATTCATACTGATCGTAGGGACTACGTTGGGGAGTTCGAGATTCCCGGGTATAGAATGTTTCACAATGGCCGCACCCATGGGGAGGGGGGAGGGGTACAGCCCTGTACACCGAACTCCGTAGCCTGCCAGGGAATAGGGTGTGTGTAGTTTTAGGAGACTTCAACTGTTGCGGCATAAAGTGGGAAGACAGGACTGCTGATGCCGAAGGGAGGAGGCTAGTTGACTTTGCTGATGAGAACTTCCTGATTCAGACAACCTCGTCACTGGCTTCACCGTTGACGAATCGTTGGGCGGGAGTGATCTCGGTCTGATTAGGTTCTGTGTCTGCGTCCCTCGGGTGAAGCGTAGTGACTCTAGAGGCAGTAAGCTCGATCTACGGCTGGCGGACTTTGTTGGCCTCCGGGATAACGTAGGTGAGATGGAGTTAGAGGTCGGTGGCGATGTTGAGGAAGTATGGAGTGCATTCCGGGACGAGTTTATGGTGCTGCAGTCTGCTGCCATACCCTCAAAACCGGTCACCCCTGCTTCAACGCAGCCTAAGTGGTTCAGTCGTGACATCGCTTTGGCTATCCGAAATAGGAAAGCTGCGTATAGGAGGGCGAAGGCCAATCGTCCCCATGAAAACACTGAGGCGTATGTCCGCCTGTGCAGAGAAGTGAAGGCGAAGGTTAGGCTAGCGAAACGTAACGAAGAACTCAGGGTGACAAGCCTCTGCAAGGGGGAACCCTAACGAGTTCTTCAGTTATGTTAATAGTAGAAAGCTTTGCGGGAGTGTTCACCAGGAAGGACACCCGCGTCATCCCCGAGCCAGGCGTCAGGCACGAAGGTGCTGGCCTGGATAGTGTTCGGTGTACCGCGACAGTCGTTGCCGATAGAATAGACAAACTGAGCGCGTTTAAGGCTCCTGGGCCAGACCAGTTCCTCCCCAGAGTGTTGCGGGAGGTGCGCGACCAGGTGGCTTCCCACCTGGCTACAGTCTTCAACAAATCGTTGGAGACGGGCCAGGTGCCTGGTGACTGGAGGGTAGACAATGTGACCCCTATCTTTAAGAAAGGAGATCACGAAAGTCCAGGGAACTATCGTCCCATTAGTCTCACTTCAGTTGTAGGTAAATTATTAGAGGGGGTAACAGCGGATAGGATCGTTGATCATTTGAATTCCTACAAGCTGCTTTGGGACTCCCAACATGGGTTTAGACGGCATAGGTCGTGTCTCACCAACTTGCTCGAGTGTTTCCACGTCATGTTGAGTGAGTATGATAAGAGTAGGGCGATTGATATACTTTATCTCGACTTTCAGAAAGCCTTTGATAAGGTACCTCACCGCCGGCTAATGGCTAAAGTGCGCGAGCTGGGCATCGGTAGGGAAGTAGGTAGGTGGATTGAAAACTGGCTGAAGAATAGGCGGCAGAGGGTCATAATTAAAGGCACTCGTTCGGGTTGGGCCTCGGTCACTAGCGGGGTTCCTCAGGGTTCCGTTGTGGGGTCACTGTTGTTTATCATTTACATAAATGATATCGACGGTGGCATCGTCAGTAGGATGGCCAAATTCGCTGATGACACAAAGCTTGGGGCCAATGTTGGGACGCCCGAGGCGATAGAGCAACTGCGTGCGGACCTACGTAGGATAGGAGAGTGGTCCGAAAAATGGCAAATGCCGCTTAACTTGGGTAAAGGCAAGGTGATGCACATTAGCTACGCCAATCCCAAGTCGGACTACTCGATGTTGGGGAGTAATATCCAGGCCACTGATTTGGAAAAGGACTTGGGTGTGCTAATTAGCAGCGACCTTAAGTTTACGAAACAGTGCGTAGAGGTGGAAAAAAAAGTCCAGGAGTTGTTGGGTTATATCAGGAGGCACTTTCGATTTCGGAGCAAGGAGAATGTGTTCTCTCTGTACAATTCTTTGGTTCGGCCGCACCTAGAGTATGCTGTGCAGTTCTGGTCGCCGACCCTTAGGAAAGATATTGAGAGGCTGAAGCGAGTGCAGGCTAGGGCCACAAAGTTAATCCCTTCCGTTAGGCATATGGGCTACAATCGACGCTTACGCGCCCTGAATTTGTTTTCGCTGGAAATTCGGAGACTGAGCGGTCAACTCATCGAGGTTTTCAAGTTCTTACGCGGGTTCAACAATGTCGATTTTAGAAGCATGTTTAATTTAAATGAATACCCAACTTGCAACAATGGTTGGAAGTTGGATTTGAAGCGATTTAGGACTAGTGTGTGTGGGAATTACTTTACGTTTAAGATCTGTGACACGTGGAACAGGCTATCTTCAGAAGTTGTGAACAGTTCTTCTGTGGATCTATTCAAGAAAAGGTTAGACCGAATCTTGCACACTATTTGAGAGTGACAAAATTTTTCCGTGGCACCCGTTGCCATTGGTACCTCCTCGGTATGGGCCGCAAGGCCTTTTGAGGTACTACTTTTCCTTGTAACTCTCTCTCTCATATATATATATATATATATATATATATATATATATATATATATATATATATATATATATATTACGCTTGATCGGTGAAATTGCGCATTTTACCTATATATATATATATATATATATATATATATATATATATAGGTTACGCGTGATTGGTGAAATTGCTCATTTCATGAAAAACGCAATATTTTGGGTTTTTTCATAAAATATGCAGGGCGTATAAAATAAACTTTGTTCTGATTTGCTGCAAAAATGCATCTTATTAGCTCATTCTTTGCCGATTTCATGAAAAACGCAAATTGAAATTGGTCACGTAACTGTCATTTCATCCTTTGCCGATTTCATGAAAAACGCACACCAAAATTGAGTATTTCATGAAAATTACTTTTGCTTATTTCATGAAATTAGCAAACACTCTGCGCATTTCATGAAAAACGCAAGTAGCATGGGCACAAAATGGACGAGTGCAAGAATGTTGCAGAGATAATGATCAATGTTGCAAATGGGGTGGGGTATGTTGCAAAGGGGATGGGGTATGTTACAAAGGGGGTTTGCAATGAAGGGGGTAGAGTAATGCAACAACGCAATGTTGCCAAGGGGGAGAGGGGAGGGAGCTTCTTGGGGAGAAGGGAGGATGACCTCCCCCCAAAGGGATAGCCTTAACCTAAGAGAGGAAGAGAAAGGCGAGACGGAGGAGGTCTTTGGGGAAGAAGGTGGGATGTCCTCACCTCCCAAAGAGAAACCTAACCTAAGTCTTAACCTAAGAAGGAAGGAGAGTTCTTTATTCCGCCGGAGTCCGCATCATTATGAGCGTCCCGAAGCCAAGCAGGTCTTATATAGAGGATGGTGAATTGCCAGATATAACTTTTTATATATGGAGGGGCTTACCAGATAGCATTCATTTTAATTATGTTGAGATGTACCTTATTAAGGTGAGTTGCTAGATACCACCATTTATTTAATTTACATGAGTTGCCAAATAATGTTTTTATTTATTAAAAGCAACATTGACTTTCTCCTTAAAGTTATTCAGAAAGAGTTAATTATTTAAACGAAACCCAAAATTAACAAAAAAAGAAATACATTTAAACTTAAATAAATAAAACACCATTACATCATTCTGTTTATTTAGACGAATTGTTGGAAATATATAGAAGATAAATATACACTCCTGTACATACGATGGATTATGTATATAATAAAAAATAAAGTAAAAAATAATATAAGAAATACGAAACGTATAATCATCAAAACAATAGTTCAGCCGAATACACACACACACACACACACACACACACACACACACACACACACACACACACACAAACAATTGTATTTGCCCCACTTTCTCCTTAAAGTGGTTCAGAAATAGAATTAATTATTTAAACGAAACCCAGTATAGACAATAAAAGAAATACACTAGGCAATTGGCTTAGTTAAAGAAATCGTTCCAATAACATATTCTCTAAGAATAATATTCAATTTACTTTTGACAATCCTTTCTACAGTATATAATGTCTTCATTTTCGTACAATTTTTTCGTTGGGGTGAACAATCAGTAATATATATATATATATATATATATATATACAATCAGTAATATATATATATATATATATATATATATATATATATATATATATAAACAATAAACACCAAAAGAAATAATTATTTAAACGTTATTCTGTTTATTTACTTTCTTTCTTTGAAATCGTCTCTGGAAGAAACAATGTACAAATTGCCTCGAGCTGACCGCAAGGCTGACCACAAAGTTCCATTTGGCCCAATTTCATCCCATAACCTAAGAAAAACCTCTCTCCACACCTATTATTCTTAACATTACTGTTATTATCATAATGAATTTAAAACGATATAAATATGTAAACAAGCATCACGTGATTGTTTTCCAATAGACTAAATTAGCCTTTGATTATGTAATAAGTTTCCTTATCATTTTCCCAATGCAACAATATATATATATAGAAAGAGAGAAAGTGAGGACGACACACACACACACACACACACATTATTGATTTTAAATCACTGTTGAAAATGATAATCAGAAATCAACTTAAAGGGTTTGCATCAGACAATCGGTCAGACGTAGCGCTCAACTCAAATGATGCATACAATTGTCCTAACTCTTGTATTATTATTACGTGCGGTGATTTTACGAAGTTCAAGCTTATCCCCCTCCTCTCTAGTTGGCTTGGTGAAGTAGTGAGTTGACTTCTTTTATTCTCCATTTCACATAGGTATACCCGACTCATCGGGGCTTGTTCTGTACCATGCGTCTAATATTCTTTTACACACCATAGATTTTAGTTCCTACTTTTTTTTTCCGTACCGTAATAGTTTGAAATTTCTCAGTGTTAAACTTCATATAAAAACCAAGCGACTTCTAACACTTACTACATTATTATCCCTGTCCCAGCCTTCATGCATTAAAAAAGTTCTACTTTATTGGTAACCTTCGATTAGCATCCCCCCGAATTGTTCATTTTGACGAGGGTCAAACCTTTCAAACCGCCTTAGACCTACAGTTTAACGTGGAAACCGAACTATGCTGCAGCACGGGCGGGGAGAAGTTACATTGTCATCGCCAGATCTCTCAACAGCACCCAGCGTCTTAACCACTAGGATACCTAGGGTACCTATTTATCTACCAACCCAAGCAGACATTCATTTTCATGAGTTATTTAATAACACTCCTACGCGAGAAGTAAAAAGTCAATCCGAATACATTAATCAAAGTTAAGGATCGAATAGTATGACCGCAAGCATATATTTTGCTAATATTTGGAACTATTGTGGAAGAGACTGTAAAATTCAATAAATTCACACACACACACACACACACATATATATATATATATATATATATATATATATATCAGGAATCTTGGGAAAGCTGAGAATAGTATGGCCGCAAAACATAATAATGCACATTCTGTTTGTAGAGATCTAGATTTCTTATTTTCTAATGATCTTTGTGTCATCGGATGTTACTGTGCTGGTTCTGGTAATGTCAGGATTATGAAGAGTAGCAGCGCTAATTTTGTTTCCAGCGGTACTGAGCTGAGCGACTCTGATGAAGATATTCCTGTAACGACTTGCTTCCGAAAAATTGAGGCTCAACTAGTGTGACCGCAAAAATAATAATGTAAAATATTGTTGTGATAGAGATGTTTGATCAATGTTGCGAGGGATATTGCATAAAGGGGTGGGTTGGGGAAAACCGGGAAAAGTATGGGCGCAAATGCAAATATTGTCGTGGTAGAGATTTGCAAGTGCCAATACACGATGTGAGCATTAAATCTACGGTGATAATATAAAGACACCATTAGTTGTCCAAAGCTTGGACCCATAATATAGGTGTTACGATTGGTACACAAACTTATCATAGCCCCGCCCAGTTACATTGATAACCAATCATTAAATTTACGAACCGACTCTTAGTCTTTTCGGGCGGTGCTTGGGATCATGCGTATAAAAGGAAATATTTTCAGCTGGGTCAGTAATTATTTTCACCAGTGAATAAACATTCCCTCCACCATGAATCAAGAACTTTATAGTTTACCGGATTTATATCAAGATGGTGACATTGTAGCGTTGTCCACAATTAATCTTTTAAACGCCGCTGACCGGGATGGATTATTTCCAACGCAAACCGTTGATGATATTTGCAATGATGCTCCTTACGATCCGACGCAAGGAACTGCCGTGGAAATGTAAGTGCCTATAATTTTATTTTTTTGAGTCAATTATTCACAAACTTGTGCGTGCCAGAAAGAGCACTGTTCTGGATTATTTCGTCATATATAGGGAGGGTTGTAGTAATTCACCTCATCACATTAAAAATACTTCATTTAGGTAAACGCAATTATGGATTAGTTTTCAGTTATGCTAAAATCCTGTTTTGATTCATTGATTTTTTATAGCAATCTTTTGCATGTTTTTTATATAAATTCAAATGTTATTCGGAATTATCTCTTAAAGGAACTTCTCTGAGCGGTTCAAAGATATATTCACCTTGTAATACTCTTACTATATGTATACTCTGTGTATGTTTTTATTAAAAAAGATTCAGTATGAACTAATGAATTATTCTTTCTCCTTTAAGGTCTGATGAGGATTTGACACGTGCTATACAATCTTTTCGTTTTGAAGAATCCCATGTCATGGACATGAATACGGAGGTAGAAGATTTACCGAGAAGTCAGCCCAACGAATGTCACATCATTAACGAAATAATGTAAGTGTTTTTCTGTTTCGATCTTTTTTGCGGGGAAGAAGACACAATGTATTTTCATCAATTTATTAAATGAAAGAAATCATGTTCTTAGTACAATAACCGACTTAAACTACAGAATATATAAGCTAACATTATTGGTTACAAAAAAAAAATATATATATATATATATATATACGAACAAAACATCATACTATACAACGAGTACACACAATCGGAAAACGGTTTTTTATCTGTCTGCATACCATTTCATCGTTTCGTTGAGTGTGACACGGGTCGAATAATTTTTAAAAAATTATAAATTCTTTACCACGTGACATATGCATGAGAAATGAAAGGCAGTACATTCCACACGTATTACTAAAATATCCTTGCAGCCTGAATGGGTTCCATACAACTTCGGGGATATGCAACTGGTCGAGAAATTTTACAATAACAGGGTCACTCCAGGGTTGAGTCCCGAGTGAATCAAAATAGTACAGGCGGTCCCTATTTTTAAAATAGATTGCAAACCAATGAATCCCTTCATTACCAATGACATGTGTTCACAATAAGACTACCGCAATCTCGCGTAGTTGACAAATTCAATGTTTCATTCTTCGCAAACACACCGATAAATTTGGAACGTGTGATTCGTTCACTATTCATTACTCTCTGAAGTGTATTCGCATCCATTTTAAAAGTCAGTGATAACGCCCCTAAATCTGTCTACTTCTGTTAGGGCTTGTGACTCGAGGTATACTAGTACACTAATAGGCGCGTCTATAGGTTTGGTGAATTCCAACCTGACTGAGATATTTCCACTCTGTTGTGGACTTAAATGCGTATGCTAGCAGATAATTCAGGTGTGATATCAAACGGATAAAGGTTAAATTGATCAATGAATTCTTTCTGCGTTACCCCATTCCCGAGCTCATCACAATCACCTGCAATATGGGCCAGATTACTATATGCTCTCGCACAAAGCGGTAACACAGCGTCTGACGAATAGTCCGTATCCAATGTTCCTCCCAACGCAATGCCATTAACGTATAGAGTTATATTTTTAAGGCCGAAATTCTCGAATTTAAAGGCACTCTTTTTATATTTTCCATTCACTGAAGCATGGTTCTGCATTCCAATTAATATCCTTTTAGGAAGATTTCCCAGGGCGATGTTTTCTATCTGCTTCGATGCCAACCCTGCAGGCACCGTGTATAGTTTGATCTGTGCTCTGTTAATAGGGTATTTTATTGTAGCGTTTAGTAAATTTTTCTCAATTTCTAGTTGTTTTGGTGAACTTAATTTCACTCGCCGTACGCGGAGGTATGTCTCCATAATGTGAACCACAACGGGTTTTGCTCCCTCTTCTTGATCAGCATCCAGATTTAAACAGATCTCAGGATTCGTGCGGGTGAGCTTTATTTTCATATCCACCCCATTCACAAGCAACCTCTGGAATGTGAAATCTGTATGCAGGCGTCCAAAACATTCGTATATCTTTTTAGAATTTTTAAATTTGTCCTTTATACTACTTTCGTTTTTAGTTTGATAATATCCCTCGGCACTTAAAAAGGTATCCTTCGCTTTGGAAAAGTTGAGGACATTTTCCAGATAGGCTTGTAAGTGATAGTACCCCGTGCCTGCCGTTATGTTGACCTGATTTAAATATACGTTACACTGGTTCAATATGGAGTGCAGAAAGTTTGTTTCAGGGTATACAGCATATTTGTCAACTGTCGTGAATGCTTTTTATTATTTATTTTCTTCATTATTTACTCTACTTTCTGCTCTCTATTGCATTTATCTTTACACTCTCTTTACTCATTTCCACAATACTTTATAAATTCATGGTAGCCACGCCGAGACTATGAAAGCCATTACAACACAAAGGGGGAAGGGGGGTTCATTAACACTCTTTTAACGCTTGTTAACACTTTATTTAATTCCGAAAATGCTTTAATTAATTTGAGGGGATGCGAGTAGGACATTTTACTATAATATTTTACGTCGGAGAGGGGCACAAAACAATTAATTTAATTTTAAGGTTACATGGCCCCAACTTTACGCTTATCGCGCTGCCGAATGACTGACTCTTTTTGGGGGTAGTCCGCTCTGTGGGCCTTTGTTCAGGATTGCCAACTCTTCCCATTTTAAACAATTTAAATCTAACAAACATACTTTTTCGTAATTTCACAATTATTAGTAAATGATTTACATTAAACATTATCTTAATTAAACAAAAATTAATATTCTTAACTAGGCATTACTACACTCGCATCACCCCCTTGAAAATAAGTTTTTCACTAGGAAAACTTATTAATATCGTTTAACAAATTTAATAATTTATTCAACAGTTATATATTTTGCAATTTTTTTTTTTTTCTTTAACAAATTCAAAGTTGAGATAGACAAGAAATAATTAGAATGACAAATTCCACACATATTTTGTATCATATTATAAAAATCGAAAACTATAATTTTCACATTTGCATAAAATAACATTTCACACTAATAATTAAATTACAACCTGTAACTAATCTATACATGCCAAAAAAAATAACGGAAAATTTTCTTACAGTGGCTGCACAAACCTCAAGTTCACAATCTATTCCAGCGATTTCTCATCAAAGATCGCTTTACATTTGAAACAATTATTTGCATAGTTATACAGTTACTATCAGGGCAACATAGAAAAAAAATAAGAAAGTTTACATAAAATACTGACCAAGAGCGCACATGCTATTTCACGAAAAACGCAACAAATATGGGCAATAATCGCACCCTTTCACTTATAATTTCATTACATAATAATCAGTACATTAATTTGCTGGACGTTGTTTAGATCACAATCCGCACGCTGACAACGGACTTCTTCAATTTTCAATCGCAGCTCTCCTGCTCACTTCGCTAGAATGCAAGGGATTGCATCAATCAACATGCAACAGGGCAGCACGCTTTAATGGTTCCGCTCTCTCTCCAAATGGCGGAAAAAAACAACAAGAGAGACGTCCAATTCTAAAAGGATCAGGGGGGGAGATATACTGAAAGCGGGACCACGCGCTGGAATTGGACGGAATTTGCAATTCTAGAAGTCGATGAAGAAACTCGCCTTGTCTCATCTCCACTTTTGTCGGTGAACGCTGCTCTTCCTACGTCCAGCTGAAAGACTCTTCCACTGGCAACAATCAAATGATCACTTCGCCGTAGGCCGTTTCCCAACGAACCTACTGTATGTCTGTATGGACAGTACAGTCTTAGACACCCGTTCAAGCTCTCGTGGCTTGCCTACCGCGTGCTAAAACACATATTTAGCGAAGCATTCGAGCAGCGTGACCAGCTACTGCCCGAAAAATACCAGTAGACCATCTTCGATCGAAACTCTCAGTTTCTCTTCTCTTCCGAAACCATCCTGCGCCAAGTCCCTGCGCAGTTGGTTTCTCTTCTCTCTCTCTCTCTCTCTCTCATCATTGGTGATCGATCACCTATCCGGTCGACTAAACTCAATGGATGGAACTCGGATTCAACTTGGTTGCCTCCAAACCGAGCCTTTTGAAATTTTGAAAAAAAGTTTATTCGAAACGTGTTTCTGTACTACTTATCATTTATTTAATATTTAATTTACCGAATTTTCTCGACAGTTCACTTCGAAACAATAACTACACATTTGCTCTGGCCAAATTCACGGGAAAAAAAATGACAAATCTGAAAATTTCGCAAAAATTTAATCACATCTAGCTACCAATAAGGTCACTTATGGCAGTTACATCGGAGAAGATAAAAAAAAGTCATAAAATGTACGAAACAAAATTGTACTTTATAAATATAAAAGCGCCCATACATAGTAACTGTTAGTATAATTTAAGAAATATTATTGTTCAAACTACCGTTAGATATCACATCGATACTTTCAAATACAAAAGACAAAAATGAACCCCAGAAACTTCATGTCATCACTTCTCTGACAATCATGAACCCTCTTGCCCTTTGGGGGGGAGCACACTAAGACGCCACAAAATCGTTACTGGCTATCTAGAAGGCTCCATTTCCGAGGGAACACTCGTGCCAATGTTTTAAATGCATTAGTTAACCCCCGACTGAAGGTTTAAACAATAAAAATTTTCCAAAACAGTTATTAAAAAGTTTAAAAAATTTAAATATTACTACCAAAAATTATTTTAATACAGTAATTCCAATTTGAAACTCTAAATTTCATGAACCCAACTCGTAATTCACAATTTACATCTGAGAGACAACTCTCTCCTTCAACAAAAACCCCAGTATGGCTTGCAAATCACAAAAATCCCAGTAATTTATCGTTTCCAAGTGAAACTACAAATTTGCATAGTTATACTAAATAAGAATAGATAATATGCACTCAAAAATACACGCAACCTACTGTAAACAAAAACAAAACATTGCATAATTGAGAGCGGTCGCTTTGTTTGTAAGCGAACCTCTATACAAATATCCCTAACCGAATGAAATTACATTATAGCCTGACATAATTTTGTAATCTTTTCTATGCAAACGCTCGAACTAAAAAAAAAGGACATTTTTCATTTCTAATACCCAAATTAAAATATCAAATCAAAACATCCTTTTTGCAATACAATTTAAATTCCAAATAAAAATTTAACCATTTTCATTGAACTGGAAGAAAGAAATGAATAAAAATCGGCCTATCTATAAAAATAAAATTGAATGAATTTATAAAACGGAAAGAAACAATATATGAAAAGAATTTTCTACACAAATTTCTGTAATTCAAAAAAAAATTATAATATCCAAATTTCATAAAATGTGTGTACCGCCGCACTTTTAGACCTATAATAATTAATAAATTCAATGTTACGCGTGGAAAGAACAATTTAGAATTTAATGCATAACATTTGTGCTTATTAAAGAAAAATCCTATGATTATTTATGTTAAACCAATTAAAATTTTGTTAAATAGCTAAGAATTTAATACTCAATAGACATATACAGTAGTGACGGTTAATATCCGAACAATATTTAACGATAGGCCTACAAGAAATCTTTCTTTAGTACAATACAATAGCCATTTTACAAAATATCAGTCGGAATTGTCGTGAAAATGAACGAAAAGAACGGAAAAAATAGATAAATCAGCCTACCTACCAAATTTTATGAGTATATAAATATATATAATTATATATATAACTAATATATACGTATAAGTTAATATGTAAGTGTATAATTAATGAGTATATAAAAAAATAAAAAAATAAAAATTATAGAAAATTTCACAACACAATTTCTCTATTTCAGTTAAACGAATTTAGCTTATTTTGAAGTCTAACACAATCCTATACGGCCAGCCTATAATCTGACAAATTATTATGTTTAAGATTATTTTTCGACTGTCCCTTAAAATGTAACTTAATCCTATTTAGCGCGAAGCGAAGCAAAAAGCCCGTAAACCTACATAAACAATAAAATAAGCCTATCATTATATACAACCAATCGAAATATAATCAAAAATCTGCTAGTGAATCCCAGAAAATTTTACATGTTCATGAAATGTCTTACAATAGTATATATGCATATACACCTAGAAATGCGGTACAAATTTTCGCTCAAACATTTTTAATTAAAGGACCGTATAAAATGTGTATCACACTGTATTTAAACTAACATAATTCACTTACGTACAAATTCAGTGTAAAATTTTTTTTTCTATATTAATCGTTATTATTATATTATTATCACAATTACTACTAATTCCAAAAGTTTAAACACAAAAAGACAAACGTAGGTAGGTTTGAGGACAGGAGAAAAAGTGAACGAAATAAAGTGAAAAGAATGAGTCATCGGCAGCAACGAACAATTTGAAATATATCTCTCCGACGGGCTGAACGAAAGCTAACGAATTAAGAAACAACCGACTCTGAAATTTAATGTTAGACTCAAATGTTTTGACTCCAACGGAAAACCGACTCCGCAACGACTAAAAGAAGTTCTGAGTCTCTAGACTGCGAAAAGTAACGGAACCTCACGATGAAAAATGGAACAAACGAACATTTCAGAATCAACGAACTCCCACGAAAAGAAAGAAAAAAAAATTAAATTTTTAGGCGCGAAGTTTGTAAGGGACGCTATAAGGATGTCGAAGGCGATGCGCCATTTTGAAATTACATTGACCATGAAATTTTCAGGAATGGAAATCGAAATTTGCCTGCAAACGGGGTAAACTTTGTATTTAGATATTTTAATAATCGAAATAAAATATTCATTAATGCTATTAGCTATTATACCGGGCCGGAAGAATTTTAATCGAAATAATAGGCACGTGGGTAAGCCTCATACAAAATATGATGTAGGCCCGCCGCTAGCCACCAAAAAATGTCGTGAATGCTTTTTATTATTTATTTTCTTCATTATTTACTCTACTTTCTGCTCTCTATTGCATTTATCTTTACACTCTCTTTACTCATTTCCACAATACTTTATAAATTTATGGTAGCCACGCCGAGACTATGAAAGCCGTTACAACACAAAGGGGGAAGGGGGGGTTCATTAACACTCTTTTAACGCTTAACATTTTATTTAATTCCGAAAATGCTTTAATTAATTTGAGGGGATGCGAATAGGACATTTTACTATAATATTTTACGTCGGAGAGGAGAGGGGCACAAAACAATTAATTTAATTTTAAGGTTACATGGCCCCAACTTTACGCTTATCGCGCTGCCGAATGACTGACTCTTTTTGGGGGTAGTCCGCTCTGTGGGCCTCTGTTCAGGATTGCCAACTCTTCCCATTTTAAACAATTTAAATCTAACAAACATACTTTTTCGTAATTTCACAATTATTAGTAAATGATTTACATTAAACATTATCTTAATTAAACAAAAATTAATATTCTTAACTAGGCATTACTACACAACGCAGTCCGTTCCATCAGAATGGGCTATACGTAGTTTAACGTACATGTGCACACAGCTTGGATAAAAAAGTAAGGGCCTGAGCTGGGTATCACGAATTCTATAGGGGCACTCGGGGAGCTAATTGTGTTTAAAGGGTTAATTGTAATAAAGTCACTGTGTTCAATAGAAACTTGAGTTGGGGGCATGTCAAAGAGGGATAGCTCCGATTTACAGCATTGTGAACTACATGGATGGATGAAGCGTGCCATGACGAGTTAGAAATAGTGCCTCCTCTCTCGATAAGTAGTAAACAAACTATGATTCATGAGTTCAATGTCCTTAGCTTATATCAGTCAAAAAATAGGCAACCATAGGCTTCATTCGCTTACAACACTTCTTTTTTTTATATCCTTTTACGCTTAATGCCACGTGATGGTAAGCCCTTCTTCCGGACACTCCTCTTCTTCCCGCCACCACGCATTTTTCTCTTTGCATCGTTGACGATTTCGTCCCGTGCACGTTTTAAATGTTTTTTTAGAGCTTCTTTAGATTTAGCCCCAGCCAATATGTCTTCTGCAGTGTTAAGACCTGATTGTAGCGCTTTCCTTCCAAGGTATCTGGCACCCCTCTTCAGCAAAGGAACAGCCGTACGTAGTATGGTTGAAAAAATGGACCCAAGTCCACTACCACGCTGGTACCTCACCTCTCGATAGACGGTGAAAGGCTTTCTGTCCATTATAACTCAGTGCGTCGAAAGTGCAACTTCACTGTTAAGCTCCCGTTACCGAATGGGAAATTTTTACGATCAATCGTTCTTATATATATTGAGATATTGGATATTAGATTAGTTGCGACGTTCACATAATGGGGTCTGTCGTATGTAATACTCAAACTCCTTCCTCTATGATTGGGAATGTGAGCAATGCGCAGCAGGCGTGCCTGGGTATCCCCAACAAACTGGTGTTCCACTATATTGCTGTAAAAATAGTACATGTCTGGGGGTTTATCGCCGTCAACCATTTTCTCCAATTTCAACTGATACATTAGGCTGGACAAGTGTTGTGCCTCGTGAAATGTCTCTTTGGAAGGCTGAGCGATATCGTCCATCGGTTATAATTTTGAACACTCTTTGGTCTTTAATATTTCGGTTAGCCTGCGATTTTAGGGCCAGAGTGCGTGCATGGGGATCATTGTTTACGATTTCGTATACTAAATCTCCCGTAAGATTTGAGCTTTTAAAACTTACGTTTAAGTCTCTCACAACATCCTCGGCCTCACCATAGTGACCCGACCCTAGTGTTACTTCTGTATTGTAATACTGTGCATACCCAGTCTGGGCGGTACGCATGGTTTCATCCCGAGTTACTCCGGTTTTTTCACACTCATTAGTCTCTAAGAATCGTAAAAAACGGTATCTTTATAATCAATATTTAAAAAGAGGGTGTCCAGCTGAATTTCACATATCCCCACCTCATACGAATCACGGCCCAATTCAATGGGTCCATGGAGCTCTGTTACAAAGTTGGCTAGTGTGTTGTTAGGGTGTACAGACAGGGACGAGGAGGACGGAAGTGTGACGTAGAAATGGTTAGGAGCCATGTTGCATACTATTTAAGCTTCATTATTGCATCAGCTTTTATATAGGTGTTGAAGCTTTCTGGGTATCCTAGCCATTTCACCAGGTACATTTTTCTCTTTCCTGAACCTTTGCTTCCTAAAATTTTCTCAATTTTAAACACATTTTTTCCTAAATTAAATGCCACTTTCTGCAACTCCTCGCGGTAAAAGCCTCCTGAGATTTCTTCCCCATTCAAATCTTCAACGTAATACATCATTATCTCACCTTTAGGTCTCATAGCCCTAACTTTAAAAATCTCACGTGTCCATCCTTGCCCAAATCCCTTCCCGAATTTATTTCCCGAACGTGACAGCCTTACATAATCATTGGTTTTGAAACGCGCAGAGTGTGGTGGTGTTCCATCTCTTCTCACCTCTGGGAACGTACCTCTTTCTAAAACCTCGTTAGGTGTTGTCCCAATCATGCGATGGTGTGAGTGGTTGTAGGATGAGGCCAATGATTCCAGAATGTCTAGAAATCTGTATGTGTTTTTATGTGTAAAATAGCGGTGCATAGCTCGTTGAACTCTTTCAGCTAAAGAAGCCTTATGTATAGAATTGGTAGTATAATAGCTGATATTAAACTCTGTCAACATGTTCTGAAAAGCACGGCCTATAAATTCCTTCCCCATATCCGTACAAAAATAGCCAGGAACCCTGTTTTCTTTTAACATCAGCGTTTTGGTGGCTTTAGCAACTGTTTCAGGTGATTTATTTTTCAGAGGAATTAGCCACAGATATCTAGAGAATACATCTATTATGAATAGAATGTAGCGGTAACCATCGCTAAACACAGAATATCTTTGCATGTCTGTTAAATCTGCTTGCCAAATAGAGTCAATCGAGGCAGCTGTTGTCTTAGCTGTTTTAAACCCTTTTCTCACAGGCTTATGAAGTGTATAAGCGTCCTGCTCCCGCAAAACTATCTCAACATCTTTTTTTTCTACCCCGCAAACACTTCTGTACAGTCTATCTACGCCTCCGTAGGAGGCTGGGTTAGAAATGTCATAATAACGTCTTCTTAATATGTTAGCCATTTGCGTATTTTAGAGGCACGTGGGTAGGGTTGACCGTTGTTTAACCTCTTCTTTCTCCTCTTCAAAGGTGTTACCGCCGGGGGTGATGGCGTCTTCAATTGTGTCACGTGCGTCGCATGTTCCAAGTCTTTTAACCTGTTCAGATTTCCTATCATTGTTTTGGGGACATTTATTTGTTGTAGTCTTGCTTTAATATGCTTCCATCCTGATGGTGAGGGCCTATCCCACTTTCTCACCAGATCATGGACAATGTCCACGATATTCGATCCCTGTACCTTTGATCCTTCCACAATGATCTCGCCTGTATCGGTCCATTGTATGGCGGGGTCCTCATTCAATAGATTATAAAGACTTAAACCTTTATTCCTCAATGTATGTGGGAGGGTGCTTTTTAATACATGCTCGATATGTGTGGTCAGTCCATTAATCTTTGGTTGGTCAGCTCTATCGTCGGACACAGGTCCTATGTCACCATGTCCATCGTTCCCCGTGCTGTGCCTAATAACCACGGGAATCTCTGTCGGGTTCTTATAATTTTCGTACTCGTGAAGAAATTTCTGCAGAGCTTCTTGGTATAAGATTCTTTTCTCATCAGGTGTTTTTTCACTGTTTAATAGGGCTAGCAATTCGCTTTCCATTCTTTTAAGCCTGCTTTTACGGGGATCTAGATCCGTGTCTGGATTCTTTGAACTTTGCAGTGAAGCATACACCTCGTGTGGAATCACTATCACTTTCTTCATTATATTAATCTAGTCAGTAAAGGACCCAAAACTGAAAATAAGATGGGGAGGAATGACCCTCCTCTTTGTACAATAATTCGTTTTTTCTTCCTACAGTTTGACTTTTACGAGCGAGTGCACGTATTATGTTCTTGTAACGGCGTAGCGAGCCTTCTGAGAGTGGTTTCATTGATACATTTTATAACGTTAAGACAGATTTCACAGATGCATTTTAAAAAGTCGGAGTCGATATTTTTAAAAACATCTGCTGCATTGCCCGGGGCAGTCGATGATAGATTTTTATTAATTCATGGTATTTCTTTAGCCTCTTTGTCATTCTGGAATATACACCGTTTCAGGCTCGTTTGGAAATATATTCGTTCTTAGAAGCACCCTAAACGTGTTTCGCGGATGAAGGTCGCAAAGCAAATATCGTAACGCGTGCTTGTAGCTTCTTTATAAACTTCCAAAAACTCCTTACGCTGATTCGGGAACATTTGATTGGCTAATACCCCAATTTGTGATACATCTCTACGTTGCGCGAATAAGACTAGATATTGTGTATTTAACGACACATCGCGCATGTATCTATTTTTGAAAAATAGATTCTGATTGATGAAGAAGACGCTTATGTTAAGATGGTGGGAGAATACTGTAAATGTCTCGGCAAACGTTTTATCCATCTCCAACATGAGATCGTCAATTACAATGACTGTATGTTCATTTCCCTTTAACGAATTAACATCATATACACCTTGTGGAACAAAATATCATCTTGGTACTCGTTGAACACTGATTGATACGTTGAATAGCACCATATAACTTTATGCACAAATTTTGAGAACATCTCTCCCTTTTCTTTAATGATTTTAAGCATAAACACAGTTTTACCACATCCTGTAGGGCCAGATATAATACATGTGGATGGGCTCGTGAACCTGAATTTTTCTACAGAAGCCATTTCTAACACGTCACACCCCTAAGTGGGTCATTTACAAAATATTACAAATTTTGAGTGCTGCTCCTTATATTCTACAGTCTTGCTTTTCGCTTCTCCCACAGAATCGTGAATGACGATGAGGTACAACAGCCCAGCATCGATATTACAGATGACCCCGACGACTTTGGATACCATAATCTTTGATGTGTCTATTGTTAACTTATTTATTACACGTATTTGTAAATATATATACACCTTGAATATTTCGTTTATTAAATAAATCGTGTCTCAATTAGCGTTTCACTTTCTCGTGTGTGTGTGTGTGTGTGTACGTGTGTATACACACAGGAGAAAATTCTAAGCTCCACCCAGCGTGTGTACAGGAGAAAGTTCTAAGCTCCGCCCACCTGTATGATTGAACACGTGACTCCTGCTACTACCTGGGCTTCCCTGCGTGCTCAGTTGATCGCAATAAGCCCTGGACCTCAGATGTGTATTCTCCCGCGTAGACAGAAAATAGTAATGGCTACCTTTAATATTGCGTGTTCGACGTTCATGAAATGGTATTCTGCAAAGTGTCAAGATGTGGTGGATACTGAAAAACTCCCTATTTCACCCTCCTTTGATGCTTTTAAGGCTACATTGAATCATGCGAAGGAGCAAGAGGTACAAATACTCTATGGCTATTCTGGTGAGAGCATTGTAGGATTTCGTGGGACAAGTGATGTCTTGAACTATGTTGTAGGACTAAACTTTATAAAAGCTTACATATACCGTGAAGTAAAAGAAACAACACATGCAGAAGAGAAGCAACGGATATGGATAGTGAATCTTGTTGATGAGTGGTGTGACAAGCGATAATATGTCATGTTGCATCATGCCGAGTACTCGTACCCTGCGACTGAGAATGTAAATCTTGTCATCATTGAGAATCTTAAGTATTTTTATCACTATATTAATATATATCATGACGAAGTTTGTAGTGAGATTGTGGCTAATGCCCTGTGTGAATTTTTAACAGACTTTAGAGACGAGTATCGCTTGTTAAACATAAAGGAAAAATATGGGCATAGGTTCCTCTCAAATAGCGCGCCGGATTGTGAAGAAGTTTAGTTTGTGGAAATGAACGTGTGGTGAGTGATAAAACATTAAAACCGATATAAAATGTGTTTAGTTCGTGAAAATCCCCCTTTGCAAAAATGTCTGGTGCGTATTCTGGGGAGTGGGATTGATAAAACATTAAAACCGATATTACTTCAAGTATCGGAAAATTTCTCAAAACATCTACCCAATATCATGGGATACAACTATTCATGTTGGAACAGCGCCGTACACGTTTCATTAGCTTATGGTGTGACTCACTCCTCCCGTCGAGCCGACGCTTTGCATGTGGCTCATAGTTATCTCAGAGCTTGAACCGACTGGACGTGCGCTCCTCGAATACGATGGAACTTCCTTTGAGCAGCATTCTCAACGCCGTGTACGATGTGTCCGTGACGAAGTCGTTGCGCGTGTTCAGGCGTAAATCCGGTGTCGTTAACTATGTACTGGAAACGGATTGTAGACAACCAAACAAACGGAATGTTGTTTATTTAAGTGTCGAGGAGATGAATATGAATAGAATCTTCGTAATAGTTGAGAAGTGGAGTGAAGATCGTTATAAAATTCCTACAGGTGTAGGTACAAGAAGAGAGCAGATTAGTGACACCCCCTCATATGCCGTTGTTTGTACGTTGTGTATAAATAACGATCGACCATGCATTGATATACGGCTGATGTGGAAGAATGCTTCTAATAATAACGCTCTTGTCCCTACGCGAAACCGTTTCATCCTCGACAGAATGTTTGAAATCGTCGGATTCCGCAAGCTGAAGCCTATATTAGACGCACGTGTTACGGATATGCTTTATTTTGATACGGCTCTTGAATACGCATACACCGCTCTGCTCGATGGGTTTACCGAGTGTAGGGCTGAACAAGGTGAGAATGGTCTAGAGCTGGACGCTTATTTAAAAAGTTTAGACTTTGAAATATCATGAGCTTTGGTACAAAGCACTTGAGCAGTACAGGGCTGAGCTCACCTACACCGTTCACCCTAAAGAACTATTTCTTTATATAATGAGCAGCTGTCGTAACGACTTAGAAGATTATTTCAACTGTCGCTATGCAGTGTGAAGAAGAGTTAACAATTGAAAAGCTCGGGTCGGTAGAAATAAACCCTCGATTGGAAAGGTGTGTTTATAAACTTGTATTTAATTATGACGTTGTGGCTAACGATGACCTCTTTGTGCGTGCTTTTGATTGTATTCTAGACGTATTTAAAGATAACTTGCCAACCGGATGTAAAGTGGGTACAAAAATAGTACTGAACGATATGAAGGCTATTTATATAGAGTACAGATTTCCGTATACCTTGAACGGTGAAATAATATTAAACCGCGTATACTGTGTAATGCAAAGCAATAGCGATGTGTTTGTAGACGCGATTACGTGTGAGTTTAGTGTTTTGCGCATTAAAACAAAGTGAGTGTATTTATTTTCAATATATTGAACATAATTGTGTATATATATACATATACGGTATATATATATATATATATATATATATATATATATATATATATATATATATATATATATATATATATATATATATAATATATATATATAATGTTATAATGTTATAATGTTTCAGACCAACAAAGACCCTAGGATCCACTCATGGCTGGTCTACCTAACTGTGTTCGTAATCGTGTATTGTGTATGTCCTCCGTGGTGGCGGAGGGGACCTACAATTTTACGTGGGTTCCGAACCACAAGAACATAAGAAATTTATGTAAAAACTGCCGGTAATTTGGCAACGACCAATTTTTACGAAACTAAATAATTATCAATTTAAAACTAATTAATTATCGATTTAAAACTAAAGATAGAATCTCTGGATCCAGAGGATCAAGTCATAATAGACTACTATCCACAAATGTTACACTCTATATCTATTTATAACGGACATGCAAATATATCAGATCCAAAGAATCCAGTCAATTTCATTACGGTATCCATCAAGTCACGGTCCATATCGATTGCGAACCAAGTCAAAATTTACAACCATATACATTACAATATATACACTTACGAGGAAAAGTGTAGGTGTGGCTGTAAAGACTGTACAGTAATGTAGAAATGTGTGTGCACCCATTATGGGTCTCCCATTTAAAGGTGTTTGTGGGGCAAGTGAAGATCATGAGTTTTTCAATACCTCACAGTACTATGGGGGGCACCGCTCGGCAGAGGAATCTCTTTAAATGGGGTGTGTAAGGACAGAGAGTATCCCCTAACCCAAGACGCTGCCTCCCTATATCCCACAACACTTGTGTTGAGCTGTGGGATCTATCCCCACAAAGCCTTAATTTTACTACCTTAAACTATACCCTTTCTATCAACATGCGCGTCTAATCGATTTTTAAACAAGTTTATAGACGTGCTACTAATTACTTCTACCGGCAAACTATTCCAGCTATTTACTATTCTATGCGTAAAAAAGTTTTTCGCAACTGCTGTCTCGAACCTTCTACTTGTCAACTTACACCCGTTATTTCTAGTCCTATTATATTGAGATATTTCGAAAAAGCTATCTCTATCTACGTTATCAAACCCATTCATAATTTTGAAAACCTGGATTAGATCACCCCTTAACCTCCTAGTCTCGAGAGTAGTCAATTTTAACTCCTTAAGCCTATCCTCGTACGACTTTGACCTAAGAGACGGAATCATCTTAGTTGCTCGTCTTTGAACTCTTTCGATTTTGTCTATATCTTTGCGCATATGCGGATTCCAAAATTGGACCGCGTACTCCAAATGGGGTCTAACTAATGATTTATAAAGAGGAACTATAATATCGCGCGATTTGTACTCAAAATTTCGAGCTATAAACCCTAACACGTTGTTCGCCTTATTGACCGCTGCTGTACTTTGTTTCGCTACTTTTAAATCACCAGTGACTATAACTCCTAAATCTTTTTCCTGCTGTACGCTTGTTAAATCTTTCCCTGACATATATATATACCATATATATACATATATACATATATACATATATATAATACATACATATATATAATATATATACAATATATACATAATATATGTATATATATATGTATTTATTTTCAATATATTTAACATAATTGTGTGTGTATATATTTCTCCTGTACTGCTATATTGATGGTTATACGTTTTGTATTTCTTATTTTTTATTTTGTGCAGTAGAAGATAAAGTGTATGTATTTATTTTTGATATATTTCATTATTTAATATAATTGTGTGTATATATATATATGTATATATATATATATTTCTCCTGTACGCCGCCTCCAAGTTTCATGACCCCTTGTTGCACCTGCAACATTCCCCTCCCCCCTTTGCAGCATTGAGTTGTTGCATAACCCCTCCCCCTTCATTGCATACCCCCACCCCTTTGCAACATTTATCATTAATCTCTGCACCGATCACGCGTAACATATATATATATATATATATATATATTTCCCTGTTAAAAAGTAGGTCTAAGGTGGAGTGTAAACATCCTTCCACGGTTGGCAGATAAACGGGAAACCAGGGGAATCCCGTTAAACTGTATTGCAACACTCGATCATGTTGTTTACCTGTTTGTTTATTTCCTCTCTCTCTCTTTTATATATATATATATATATATATCAGGTCATCCCATAAGTAATGTCGTTTTTTAGATCAGAATTTGAAGGACAAAAAAAAAAACTCCACTGAAACTTTTTAATCTAGTATATATTTTCCATCGGAATCAATGACACTCTGCCAACGTCCTACAAGCTTTTCAATGCCATGTTTATAAAATTCAGGCGGTTTTGAGGCAAAAAACGTACAAAGACTGGTGTGCAGGTCATCTAAAGAAGTATACTGTTTCTCGTCAAGATAGTTTTGCAGACTCCTGAAGAGATGATAATTTGGTCAACAAAGTTTTTGTCACAGAGATATTTTTACTTGAACTATGTGTAATTTTTTACGTTGATTACAAAAACGAAAACAGAATTTTTCTATCACCCGCAGTTTTAGAGTGACACACGAATTTACATTACTTAGGATTTGAATGAGAATAGGAAGGGGGCGGGGTCTGCCCCTTCCTCTTCCTCTGCTTATAAGTCACTGTTATAACACGTCACTGTTATAACTGTTATAAGTCACTGTTATAACACGTCACTGTTATAACTGTTATAAGTCACTGTTATAACACGTCACTGTTGACTTTCATTTGTTAGTTACTCATTTGATTTCACTCAGTGAACATCGTGCATTTTATTCGTGATTTTCCTTAATAATTTTTTGTGTCAGTGCGTTCGTATTGTTTCATGACAGAATGCCACGCAAGTGTGTCAACCATCCAAACTGTTTCTGTTATGTGTGCAGAGAGTTAACACTTAAATTTCAAAGGCGAAATTTCACTCCTCTCGTCAAAAAAGCATACGAACTTTATTTTGGTTGCAAGGTAGGAGATCAGAACAAGACGTGGGCACCTCATATATGCTGTATTACGTGTTTAAGACTTCTGACAGGCTGGCTAAATGGGTCTCGTCAAATGCCGTTTGCTGTTCCGGTGATATGGAGAGAGCCGAAAGACCATTTAACGGATTGTTATTTCTGCTTAACAAATATACTAGGCATTACTGCGAAATCTAAACATATGGTACAATACCCAAATTTACCATCAGCCAGAAGGCCTGTTTTACATAACAAACATTTGCCAGTACCAAGGCCACCGGAAACGTGGAGTTTAGGTGATGAAAATGAAATTGATGTACAATGGTAATGACGAAGCTCAACATGGTTTACTGACGGACGATGTTGATCCAATGTTTGAACCATCTTGTTCATCGACAGAGCCTCACTAATATCTTAAGCAGACCTGAGCGAGCTTGTCTGTGATCTGAAATTGTCAAAAGATCAATCCGAACTTTCGGCTTCCAGGTTGAAAGGTTGGAATCTTCAAGAAAAAGGCACTAAGATATCTTTTTACCGCAAGCATCAAAGAACTTTCTACCCTCTCATGAAAACCCTTGGCCAACAACATGATCCAAACGAATGACGTCTATTTATTGATTCCTCGAAGCTGAATTTAAAAACTGTATTACTCCATAATGGAAATAAATACCCTTCAGTTCCATTAGCACATGCCGTACTTAGGAAGGAATCATACGACAATATGCACGTGCTTGTGAAACATATCCAATATGATAAATACTCTTGGCATATCTGTGGAGACTTGAAAGTGATTGCACTTCTTCTTGGTTTACAACTGGGTTATACGAAATTCTGTTGTTTCCTCTGTGAATGGGACAGCAGAGCAAGGGAAAGCCATTACTCAAAGAAACAATGGCCACTTCGAGAAGCGTTGATTCCAGTGCATAAAAATCTCACCAGATCACCTCTTCTTAATCCAAAAAAGTTACTTGCCACCACTACATATTAAACTTGGTTTAATGGAAAATTTTGTTAAGGCTATGGATCAAAATGGCAAGGGGGGAGGGGTCTCTACTTGAAACAGAAATTTCCGAGCATCAGCGAGGTCAAAATCAAAGAAGGGATATTTGTCGTAACGCAAATTAGAGAAATCATGAGAGACAGCGCGTTTGATGAAACTCTAAGTGAAGTTGAAGGAGCAGCTTGGAGAGCATTTAAAGTAGTGAACACAAATTTCCTTGGAAACTTCAAGGCGAAAATTAAGAGTCACTTGTTGAAGAACTTCTCAAGGCCTATAAAGACGTGGGGTGCAACATGTCGTTGAAAATTCATTTTCTTGACTCACATCTCGACTTCTTCCCAACAAACTTAAGCGATGTTAGTGATGAGCATGGGGAACGCTTTCATCAACAAATATCCACGATGGAGAAGCGATACCAGGGCAAGTGGAGCCCCAGCATGTTGGATGACTACTGCTGGACATTGTCAAGGGATGGCCCAGAGGCGAAATACAAGCGTAAATCATCAGTAGCCACATTTTAGGTGAATTCAATATGTATTTTCTACTTTGATATTGCTATTACGACTATAAATTAGTCCAAATTTTATTTTCGGTTTACTCAATATTGGTGGGTGATAGAAAAATTTTGAGGCCATTTTTGAACTCAGCGGTAAAAAACCTATAAGATCCATCCATTTTTGTTCATGTGACAAATAAAAAGTTCGATTTTGTCGACCAGTATAATCTGAAGGCGCAAGGTCTGGAGAATATGGAGGATGTGGAAGTTTTTCCCACCCAAGCTCCTCAATTTTTGCAGAAGTGATCCGAGCAGTATGAGGACGTGCGTTGTCGTGGTGGAACACGATTCCTTTCCGATAACCAAAGAAGGTCTCTTTTCTTTTAGTGCAGTGTTCAATCGATCCAGTTGTTGACAGTAGAGTTGAGCGTTGATTGTTTGATTGTGTGGTAAGGTTTCAAAGTGTATTAGACCACCTTTATCCCACCAAACAACACCAAGCAACACCTTCCGAGGGTGAAGATTTGGTTTTGGCTGTGGTGTCGCTGGTTCTCTGGCACAAACCCACTGTCGACGGCGCTTAACATTCTGGTACAGTATCCATTTTTCATCACCAGTCACTAAACGGTGCAAAAACGGATCTTGGAGTTCACGGGAATGAAGAGCTGTGCTGATGTTTACCTGCACCCTCAGATTGTCGACCGACAATTCATGTGGCACCCATTTTCCTAACTTAGGCACTTTCCCGAGTTGTTGCAAATGTCGATGGATGGTGGACGGGGATGAATTGAGTTTCTGGGCCAATTCTTCGACAGTTGTTGAACAGTCTTCTTCAAGTGCGGCTAACAGCAGGTCATCATCAAACTCAGCAGGGCGTCCAGAGCGTGCTACATCTGTCAAACAGCAGTCACCATTCCTAAACTTTTGAAACCATCTTTGACATTTCCTCACATGCAGAATATCGTTGCCATAAACGTCCTGAATGTTTCGCGTTGCTTCAGTAACACTATTCCCTTTTTTGAACTCGTAAAGCATTATATGCCTGATATGCTCTTCTGATACCGCCATGTTTATGAGGGGTTCACATAAAGCAAAACACACGTCTTCACTGGTCAAGGTCTGTAAAGTATGTAGCGAAACACGATAGATCTCCTCTTAGATATAACCTTCGGAAAATTTATGCTTAAACCGAGTAGGACTAGTTTAAACTTAATCTATCGTAAAAAACGACATTACTTATGGGATGACCTGATATTTCCCCGTTAAAAAGTAGGTCTAAGGTGGATTGTAAACATCCTTCCACGGTAAACTCTCTTATTTATATATATATATATATTTCCCCGTTAAAAAGTAGGTCTAAGGTGGAGTGTAAACATCCTTCCACGGTTGGCAGATAAACGGGAAACCAGGGGATCCCGTTAAAGTGTACTGCAACACTCGATCATATCGTTTACCTCTCTCTCTCTTATATATACAGTATATATATATATATATATATATATATATATATATATATATATATATATATATATATATATATATATATATATATATATATTAAACAGCGTTCTGAAAATTTGGGAGTGTAGTGGCGACAATTTGGCAGAAGCGATAGATAATATCATTTTAAAATTCCAATAAATTAGCTTCTTTCCGGAGAAGTTTTATTGTTTCGAGGCATAGACATTATAAAGCTTAAACATCACGTGCAATTGACTCTCAGTTTAACGTTTCTCTCAAACATATGCAAATTGTACCCGAATATATCTTTGAATATTATGAAAACCCTTCCTTTTCCGACAAACGAGGATATACAAGTGAGGTCCTATTAAGCCAGTGCTGGGCAGCGCAAACGAAAATTCACTTGCGCAAGCGCAAATGCGCAAACCCAAACCCATACCTTGCGCAAGCGCAAATGCGCAAACTTCTCGAAACTTGCGCTTGTGCAAACGCAAACGCAAAAATATTTTAATTAATATTTATTTTATATTTCATATTTCTCTCATGTGGACATGACAATCCAAACCTACAGAGTTATACAGTAAAAAATTTTAAAAATAATAATTATTTGAAATTAAATATTTAATAATTTATAATCTACATATTCTAAATCTATCACCTTGAAAAAGTCATCCTCCTCATCCTCCTCTTCACCATTGCTGCCTGTGGTCTCTATGGCGGCCTTTTCCTCCTGGTGAGGCTCTGAGCCATGGCTGGTCACGCTGCCGGCCGGGCTGGGGGCAGAGGTGGGGCTGGACAGAGACTGGTGTCTGAGGCTGTCCATGGTTCACTAGTTATAGACAGTAGTTATGACTTATGAAGTTTCTAGAAGTTACTAGAGTAGTTAGTAGTTTGAACTCTGAAATAAAATTAAAATCAACTAATCAAACAAACGTGTTTCACTGGCGTTGTTGGTATACTGAGTGCTCACTGCTGTCTGGCGGTGCCACCTGTCTGGCAGTCACGTGTTTATGAGCTAAATCCACTATTTTTAATATTTGTTTTTTTTTCACGTTTGCGCACAAGTTTGCGTTTGCGCAAGTACTTGCGCAAACGCAAATGCGCAAGTTTGCGCAAGAATTGGCGCAAACGCAAATGCGCAACCGAAATCACACTTGCGCAATTGCGCAATTTGCGTTTTGCGCAAGTGTTTGCGCAAGTGCCCAGCACTGCGTATTAACCCGGTATATGGGGAGTAGGGCTTAATGACTTTCATACACAGACGATTTTTTATTTATACGCATGTCATAAAAACTTTACAACTAGATTTGTTTGCGAATTCATGGGTAATTAGCTTAAAAATATCTTCCAGTTTCTGGCGAAATATTTTTCAGAGTGGAATAAAACGGTTTACCGAGAACAACGGAAGCATCTTCTGAAAATAATATTTATTATTTACTACAGAAATTACTAATTAGTACAAAAGCACACACACAACAATTATATATACAGAAACAACAAGCGGTAGCTCGCTATAGCTCGCGACCATTGTACAACTTGGCCCTCCGGGCGGGTAGCACTGTGACATATACTACTATATACACCATTACCCCCACCCTCTCCCCATTACCCCCACACACAAAAGTGAAAAACGCCATTACCCCCATCCCTCTCCCAATTACCCTCCACCCCCACTCCCCCACACAAAAGTAAAAAACGCCATTACCCCACCACTTTCCACATCACCCCACCCCCACTCCCCCATTACCCCCACCCCCACTACCCGCGGGGGGTAGCACTGTGACATATACTGCTACCCGCCCTCCGGGCGGGTAGCAGTAATATATCAGTATAAATGTGAAGCTCAAGATTTTCACGGCTGCGTTCTTTTCTGTAGTTTTATCGCGGTGCTGGGGCCTTCGGACCCAGTAACCGGTGACCTAGGACCGGGAAACTTGACAGAGCACATCGTCAGCTCATGGGCTATCAGTTGGTGGTGGTTGCAGAATTTTCCGATGTGCCGTTTAGGCTGTGCACGGTTCCGAAAAAAGCGGACGCGCACACAGACACATTTTAGTTCAATAGTATATTAGATTCCCGCCACGTTTAAAAGGAAGATTAGTTTACACGGCGCATGCTATCACCGGTTCTCGATCCCTGGTGGAGAGCAACTCGCTCCTCCACCAAGCCAGGCCTAGAGACGGGGTCACCTAACCGAACCGAACCTAGCATAGCCTAACCGGGCGTAATATAACTTAACCTAGCGTAGACTAACTGGGACATTATATAGCCTAACCTAACCTATCCTAGCATAGCCTGACCGGGCGTAATATAACGTAATCTAGCGTAGCCTAACCGGGCATAATATAACCTAACCTAACGCAGCCTAACCGGGTATAATAAAACCTAACCTAGCGTAGCGTAGCCTAACCTAACTTAGCATAACCTAACTGGGCGTAATATAACCTAACCTAGCGTAGCCTAACCTAACCTAGAATAGCCTAACCGCTCGTAATATAACCTAACCTTGTGTAGCCTAGCCGGGACATAATATAACCTAACGCAGCCTAACCGGGTATAATAAAACCTAACCTAGCGTAGCTTAATCTAGCCTAACCTAACCGGGCGTAATATAGCCTGACCTGGCGTAGCCCAACCGGGGCATAATATAACCTAACCTAGCGTAGCCTAACCTAACCTAGCGTAGCCTAACCTAACCTAGCATAGCTTAACCGCTCGTAATATAACCTAACCTAGTGTAGCCTAACCGGGACATAATATAACCTAACGCAGCCTAACAGGGTATAATAAAACCTAACCTAGCGTAGCCTAACCTAACCTAGCGTAGCCTAACCGGGTGTAATATAGCCTAACCTAGCGTAGCCTAACCGGGACATAATATAACAACCTAGCGTAGCCTAAACTAGCATAGCCTAACCGCTCGTAATATAACCTAACATAGCGTAGCCTAACCGGGACATAATATAACCTAACGCAGCCTAAACGGGCATAATAAAACATAACCTAACGTAGCCTAACCTAGCATAGCCTAACCGGGACATAATATAACCTAACCTAGCGCAGCCTAACCTAACATAGCCTAACCGGGCGTAATATAACCTAACCTAGCGTAGCCTAACCGGGACATAATATAGCCTAACCTGACCTAGCATAGCCTAACCTAACCTAAAGTCCTAAACTAACCTAGCATTTTAACTTATTCATCTAACTGTATATATATATATATATATATATATATATATATATATATATATATATAGGGTGATCCAGAGAAATGGGACCCAAAAGAAACCCCTGTAACTCTTAAAGTATAAGTCCTTTTATAAAATCATACGCATCATTCGAAAGAGGATAGTTACAAGTTTGTACAGGATTGTATAGGTTTTGACAATACAAGACAAGATACAAAACAAAATAAAAGTGTTAGTTAAAACTAACCCTTCAAGATGACTGCATGGACTGTGGAACAGCTGCGTTTCATAATTGAGCAATATTATGAGCATGGAAGAAGTGTAGTTTCAGCTCAAAGATCTTTCAAGACAAATTTTCAGATGTCAAAATCACCTTCTAAGAGCTGAAACTACACTTCTTCCATGCTCATAATATTGCTCAGTTATGAAACGCAGCTGTTCCACAGTCCATGCAGTCATCTTGAAGGGTTAGTTTTAACTAACACTTTTATTTTGTTTTGTATCTTATCTTGTCTTGTATTGTCAAAACCTATACAATCCTGTACAAACTTGTAACTATCCTCTTTCGAATGATGCGTATGATTTTATAAAAGGACTTATACTTTAAGAGTTACAGGGGTTTCTTTTGGGTCCCATTTCTCTGGATCACCCTTTATATATATATATATATATATATATATATATATATATTGGTACCAAACCTCAACCTAAACCCAATTACCAGGCGCGGACTGGCCCCGGCGGCCCACCGGCGGGCCGGTGGGCCCTTTCCGTTGGGGGCCCTAAATTTGTTCGACGTATTACGAAATAAGACCTGAGGGGTGTTCACAGGGGTAAAAAAAAAGTGCCAACACGCAACGTACGTTGGCGACAAAACGGCCTTAAAAATTTTCCCCTTTTTTTAATACTAGTAAAATAATTGATATTTAAATTGTTTAGGATTATTAACTTTAGTTTATTCGTTGATAAATTATGTCCGTTTAATTAAATAAATTTTTATTTAAATAAATTTATTATAATACATTTATTTTATTTGTTGAAAATTAATTAAATAAATATGTTAAAAATCGCTATGTTGCCAAACGCATTTCTGAGATATCAAGTATAACCAACCAGCACTCTAGGACGCTATTTTTGGCGCGAAAAATAAAATTAAATAAATAAAGTAAATATTTTTTAAGCGGTGTTGCATTTGTGCTGGCGCGCCGATTTTTTGCTCTTGGTCTTTATAACGTGAGTAATTTACTGAATGTTTATTTAAGTAATTGTTAATTTTTTATATTTTTAAGCTTTAAACATATAAATATCTTAGGAGCTGAATAAAGGTCAGCAGGGCCCAGCCAGTTCAGCCTAGATCCCAAGAACCTGCATACCCAAACCTACAATCCACACCCCCAATAATTTCCTCATATACCTTTTTTCTAAACGCCTTTGAAAATGTTATTCATTGATATTGTGCGCTATATAAATATATATATTATTATTATCAGAGGCGTAACTAAAAGAAGAAAGGCCTGTGGCCCACTGTTGATAATGGGCCCCTCTGTAATAGTTTAAGTAAGTGACAGTTTAGTTTGGGATTAAAAAAGTCTTTTTCTACTTCAACGTTTTCTATGATTTTCATGAGTAACTTTCATATTGTGATGAACAGATATATATAATATATATATATTATATATATATATATATATATATATATATATATATATGAATCAAACCACGAAGGAAAGGAAACACAGATGGTGCTCAAGCGCTTTCGTCTAATGACATCCTCAGGAACACTGAAGTACATAAAGAATTACAGCCTATATATAGGTTACAGAAAGAGGAAAAAAAAAAATATATATATATATATATCAAAGCTATTGACTTCTCCTTAGGGAACCGGAGCTTACAGATGAAAAGAAGGATCAACACAACGGCAAACATTTTCATTTATTTGTACATCAGACGTTTCGACAAATCTTTTGTCATCATCAGTGAGTTAAGTCTTAAAACCTTAAAACAAAATTGAAAAGTGAAAGTTACATCAATATAATATTAAAACCATTAAAATTAAAACCTTTATAATAAACGCCTCCATAACTCCAAACTATATAAATCATGGCAACATAAATTATTAAATTTGGAGCTTCAATCGAAAACTAAAACAGTGAGTTTTCTCAAGCTGAAATATAAGAATTCTCTGTTTGGTCTAAAATCTAGGGTGTCTTATATTGATTATCATTGTTTAGTTACTAAATTTCAAACTTGCTGTGATAAAACTGTCAACAGACATAAAAGGATACATGCTGCCAAATTGGAAAAATTGGGAATCACTCAGTCGTTTTTTAATAACCCAGATAATTTTATTTGTAATTTCTCTAATAAAGTTTTAAGTATTAGAGAGAAAGAAATATTGTCGTTAGGATTAAATTTTGATCTACCTCATTATAAACTAAATTTTTATAAATTTTTCTCTGGTTTTGAAAATCTTCTCATGAATATTAAGAATTGTGAGATCCGACCAAATTTCTCGTTTCATAACTTGGTAAAACAAGTGGAGAGCATCTCTTTTAAGAATTTTTATAATTTTAAACCCCATAAGGTGTTTTCTCCCCTCTTTAATAAGCAAGATTTTAAAATTCTTAATAATTTGAAAAAGGATAACTCTGTCATCATTACAAAACCGGATAAGGGTAAAGGAGTAGTGCTGATTGATTCAACAGTTTACATAAATAGAATGGAGACAATTTTGTCGGATACGTCTAAATTTAAAAGGGTAAAAGAGAATGTTCTGTCTAAATTACTAAAACTCGAAGATAAACTTAATAGGTGTTTGCGTAAATTAAAAAATAGTAATATTATTGCTGACAATACATACAATTTTTTATTTGCTTCTGGTTCTAATCCAGGAATTCTATATGGTTTACCTAAAGTCCACAAGCCAAATTTCCCACTAAGACCTATTCTTTCGGCATGTGGTACATTCAATTATAACTTAGCCAAATTCTTCGTTCCCTTGCTTTCAAAACTCACCTTTAATGATTATTCTATTAACAACTCGTTTGATTTTGCTAAAGAGATAAAAGAGATCAATCATGCCGATTCTCTTACTATGGCCAGTTTTGATGTCTCGTCATTGTTTACTAATGTCCCGTTAAAAGAAACATTAAATATCATACTAAATAAGTTATTCACTACTGATAATACTCTTATTAATGGCCTCACTCAGACTCAATTTAAAAACCTTCTCGAAATAGTGTGTTTTGATAATCTTTTCTTATTTAATAGCAACCTTTATAGCCAAATTGATGGGGTAGCTATGGGTTCCCCGTTAAGCCCAACACTAGCAAATGCATTTCTTTGCCATTACGAAGAAATTTGGTTGAAAAATTGTCCTAGTAGTTTTAAACCCATATATTACAGAAGATACGTGGATGACACTTTCTTAATATTTAACCATCCTTCACACGTAAAACTTTTTCTTGATTATCTTAATAAACAACATAGTAATATTAAGTACACGTGTGAAAACGAAACAAATAATAGTTTACCTTTCCTGGATGTTTTAGTTAAACGGGCCCATAATAAGTTCCATACTTCACTATTTCGAAAACAAACTTTTACTGGCTTGGGAACCAATTATTTAAGTTGTATGTTTTATAAATATAAGATTAGTGCTATAGTAACATTATTAACAAGAAGTTACCGTATTTGTTCGGATTACTTTTCGTTAAACGAAGAATTTAAATTTTTAAAACAGTACTTTATTAATAATTACTACCCTTCTCATCTATTCGATAACCAATTAAAGAAATTTTTAAATAACACTTTTGATACTAAACTCCCCGTCACTACAGTACAAAAAGAAACCAGATATATTAAATTACCTTTTTATGGTTATTTATCATTGCGTATTCGAGGTGAATTGTCCAAACTACTCAAGTCTAGCTATCCCCAAATAAATTTTAGATTCGCCTTCGTCAACCCACTTAAAGTATCAAATTTTTTAAAGTTCAAAGATGAATTCCCCAAAACTGTATGCCCCAATGTTGTTTACAAATACACGTGCGACAGCTGTAAGGCTGCGTATATTGGCAGCACTCAACTCCAACTGGAGGTGCGCCTTTCTCAACATTTGGGCTTGTCAGTCCGTACCAACCGTCCCCTCAGTAGCCCTCCACAATCCGCAATTAGAAACCACAGTAATGAAAACGACCATCCCCTTCACAAAACTCAGTTTGAAATTTTAACTAGATCCAATAACCTTACAGAACTCCGAATTTTAGAATCTTTATACATCTATAGAAACAAACCCTCCCTTAATAATAATAGCTCATCCTACAAATTACGACTCTTTTGACTACCAACCGTTTTCACAGATATACTCTTTCTAATCCTCTGACCATCCAGTGTTCCTGTAGACTTTGCCAAGTATGGAGGTGGATGTAAACATTGTGTATTTACCTATTGAGGTAATTTAATTTTAGTTTTTATAGTGATGAAATTTAATTTAATTTTAGTTTTTATAGTGATGAAATTTAAATGATTTTAAGTTTGTATTGATGCAATTTTCATTTTGCTTTAAGGTTTTAATTTTAATGGTTTTAATATTATATTGATGTAACTTTCACTTTTCAATTTTGTTTTAAGGTTTTAAGACTTAACTCACTGATGATGACAAAAGATTTGTCGAAACGTCTGATGTACAAATAAATGAAAATGTTTGCCGTTGTGTTGATCCTTCTTTTCATATATATATATATATATACACAATAAACGGAGAAACGAAATTAAAGGATTGTGGAAGGGGCCACACAAATTTATAAGGAAAACTATCGATTTTTAGCACAAGATTAAGATTTGTTTCCAAACAATGTTATAGATAAAAAAAAAAAAAAAAAAAAATTAAAATATATATATACAAATTTATACTGGAAATCTGCCCAAGTTTTAGCACTCTGCTCTTTTTGTATATAAAAATTGAACCAATTATCGATTTTTAGCACAAGATTAAAAGATTTGTTTCCAAACAATGTTATAGATAAAAAAAAAAATATATATATATATATATATATATATACAAATTTATACTGGAAATCTGCCCGGGTTTTAGCAGTATAAATTTGTATATATATATATATATTTTTTTATCTATAACATGGTTTGGAAACAAATCTTTTAATCTTGTGCTAAAAATCGATAATTGTTCAATTTTTATATACAAAAAGAGCAGAGTGCTAAAACTTGGGCAGATTTCCAGTATAAATTTGTATATATATATTTAAATTTTTTTTTTTTTTTTTTTTTTATCTATAACATTGTTTGGAAACAAATCTTAATCTTGTGCTAAAACTCGATAGTTTTTCCTTATAAATTTGTGTGCCCCCTTCCACAATCCTTTAATTTCGTTTCTCCGTTTATTGTATATATATATATATATAATTATATATATATATAATATATATATATATATATACATATTTTTTTTTTTCTCTTTCTGTAACCTATATAGGCTGTAATTCTTTATGTACTTCAGTGTTCCTGAGGATGTCATTAGACGAAAGCGCTTGAGCACCATCTGTGTTTCCTTTCCTTCGTGGTTTGATTCATCATAAATATTTTTCACGTGTTACTTTCGTGAAATAATTTTCATATATATATAATGCAAACCCACAAGGAAAAAGAAAAATGATTTCAAGGCCTTTCGTGTATTCAGAAGTACACCTCGTCATTCCCTGACTGCGTATTAATTAGATTTGATTTTGGTTGAGTTCAAAATTATATTCAAAACTCGCGGGGATTTACAGGTCATGACAAAATTACTAGATTTTTAAAACATCCATAAACACTTTTTTAGGGGCAGAATTTTTACTGAAGCTTTTTGGGGGCCCTCTCAGTGACACCTGGCCGGTGGAAATTTTTGAGCCAGTCCGCGCCTGATTAAGTGTAAAGGGGATTGGTTTAAAATCTGATATTTGACTGATTGCTGATAACTTCTTCCGTTCAACTTTTCTTATAGAAACCATGATGACCATCTAAATTAAAAAAAATACTGAATCACTGGAGTAAAGATACTACACGTACTCTCTCAAAAGAAAACGTCTCACACTGAGTCTGTTTACTAGGAATTATTGCCATAACTTGTCCTGAAAACAGAGTTGCCAACCAGATTATTATTTTTTAATTAAATTATTTTAATTAAATTATTTAAATTTAAATTATATGGAGCTCTTCCAGTAAAAATGGATTATGAGCAGATCTCATCGACAGTAATAACTACTTATTACTACTGAATATTTCTAGTGGCTTGCGGAACCTCTAACTGACTATGAATTGTATTGATTTTTTTAATAGTCATTACATGCATCAATACACAACTTTTGCACACATGTACAAATTGATACGTAAATATTTTCATTTTCGCTCCACCCTAATGTACAGGGTAACATGCTAATAAGGAAATTTGGTATGTGTTCAGAATCCGTTAAAACTTATCTTTTTAGAACTTGCTGTACTGCATTGTATACATCCCATCTGTGGTGGAACTATACAAAAACTGCTATGAATAAACTCTCTGTTGCTTATAATAATATTTTTCGTATGCTATGTAGGGAACTAAAATGATGCCGTGCCAGTTTTATGTTTACTACGTATAACCTACCTATCAGCCAAATGTTAATGTGGGAAAATATATATAATTTCATTACTAGGGTCCAAAACAGCTCTAATGTGTTATTGTGCAATGCCATGTCTTCAGATACTGTGTACCTCTCACCGATATGGCAGTCTTGGTTCAGATAACTGCTGGTTTACAATACCTTATTTTTATAATGTAGCAAAGATTATATATGCATATTGTATGATGGGTTAAATGGCTATGCTGGCCTTATTTTTGTACTTGTATGGTAAGTTAAGTGGCTATGTTGGCCTAATTTTTGTATTACGTTCATTGTATAATACGTAAGATTGCACTTGCATACAGAGATGGGCAGTATCTTGTATCTTAAGATACAAAAAGTATCTTAAGATACAAGATGCGTATCTGAGATACGTATCTTAGATACTTTATTTTTGGAGGATCTTGAGAAGTATCTAAGATACATTTTGTCATGTAGCTTGTATCCCGGGATACACTTTCAAAGATACTTTCATAAGGTACTTTTTAAATAGAGACGCTAATAACTATTCATGAAATATGATCATATCTGACGCACGTTGAAGCAGGCCGGCGATTGCTGTTACATGTTTGTACATGAATAGTACCGTTGCGCTGCGCGCACAGTCTCGGCACAGACGTACTCAGGTTTCATCTTGTATTCCGCGGTTTTAACATGTTTTAACATGATTAAAAATCAGGAATTATACATATATTTGCTTATTCCTGCAAATATATTTATTATGAGGAAAACTTTATTTTTTCTTCGTGAGTAGGTAACTGAGCATACCTGTATTAACAATTTATTTGAAATACATATATTGAAAAAGTGTGGTTTATTTTATTTTTCCATACCTAAAAATTTTCAGGATTATTTATACATATTTACTTTGTGCTTTCCTTTTAGTTATATCACTATATGAATACTGAGATATGAAGTACCATTGATTTGGCATTTATTTATATCCAGAAAATATAATAATAAACAATTGAATGAGACAACTCGTGCGGTCATGGCTCACCAGGTGAAACTAAACTCAAATAATTATTCTTTCAAAAGTATCTTGTATCTTAAAAATGTATCTTGTATCTGTAACTTGTATCTGTATCTTGAAGATACAGTTTTTTCGAGTATCTTGTATCTGTATCTCAGATACAGTTTTGTTGGGTATCTTGTATCTGTATCTCAGATACAATTTCCAAGTATCTTGCCCATCTCTGCTTGCATGTTAGGTTAAGTGGCTATGGATTGTGAATGATCCGCTTTAAAGATGTTTTGTTTGTTTGTTGATTTTGTTACACACTTCTCTGTAATATAATTTTGATGAACATTAAAATTAATATAATTTCTTAATTTTTACGTCATATACCCAACAACGAAGAAATGAAACTGTATTGCCAGATACATATTTAAATTGTACGTGCATAAAAATTTCATTGAGTCTGTTCTATTGCTAAGTACCTACTCTATAGTTGGATGAAGGAGTAAAACAGAACAACCAACCAACCAACTACTTTTGACGTCATATGTTAGTAAGAGCTGCGGTTTAGGTAGGCTCTATGGTGTTTGGTATTCTTTTTGATGGTCTGTAGTCTGTACAAACAAATAAAACATATTTATTGCCGATCACTCACAACCCGTAGCCACTTAACCTAACATATAAGTACAATTTTTACGTATTATATGACGCGTTCGGTGGAGAAGGGGCGAACGCCACAAAATTCGAAAAATGAGTTTTTTGTCGTATAATTATCCTTTAAAACCTAACCTTTGCTTTACTTATGCAAAAAATTAGATGTTAGTCTGCACTCTTTCACGGTAAAATTTAGGTTTTAATGTATCTCAGAGAAATTCATTCCGCATCATTGCTTCACATTGAACACATCTATCTACTTTCTGGTCACTCGACAATGCCCTGTGATGCTCAATTTGGCCAAATTGAACAAAATATAAAAAATAATTACAGCAATATTATTTACACCAAAAAAGATTATGTTACGGCCATAACTACAGCCGTTTCGCAGTGCTTCCTAGTTGTAGAAATGAAACGGGCTGATTTTCTCGATTTTGACGTCCTAAAAACGTGCATTGTCATTAGGCAATCAACTACTACTAAATTTACAGATGCAAGAAAGTTAGGTTAATATTCGTTTTTTGACCCAGTCACACCCAGCTATAATAGCAATATATATTGAATAACCAATCAAAGCTGAATAAGAAAATATATATATTATTTTGTGCAAATTTGGGTAATTATTCGTTTTAGTGCTTTTCCTGGTAATTATGTGTTTTATCACAGTCATTTTACACACCAAAATACATTTTTCTAGTAGTATTTGATGTGATTTGTTCAAATATGACCTCCATTTCCGTCGGAAATGAGATCCAACAAAGTTATAGTACTTTGAAGTTTGGCTCATTTTCAAGGGAAATGGAAGTCAAAATCTAAGCAAAACACATCAAATATTACTAGAAAAATGTATTTTGGTATTAATTAACCTAACCTTACCTAACCTAACCGTGGCTAAATGAGCCTAACCGTGGCTAAATGAGCCTAACCGTGGCTAAATGAGCCTAACCGTGGCTAAATGAGCCTAACTGTGGCTAAACGATCCTAACCCTGGCTAACCGAGCTCTCGTCTGTATCCACCACCTAATCCATAATAAGGTAATACTCTAGGCTCGTTTAGCCAGGGTTAGGCTCATTTAGCCAGGGTTAGGCTCGTTTAGTCAGGGTTAGGATCGTTTAGCCAGGGTTAGGATTGTTTAGCCAGGGTTAGGATTGTTTAGCCAGGGTTAGGATCGTTTAGCCAGGGTTAGGCTCATTTAGCCAGGGTTAGGCTCGTTTAGCCACAGTTAGGTTAGGTAAGGTTAGGTTAAGTTAAGTTAATTAATACCAAAATACATTTTTCTAGTAATATTTGATGTGTTTTGCTTAGATTTTGACTTCCATTTCCCTTGAAAATGAGCCAAACTTCAAAGTATTATAACTTTGTTGGATCTCATTTCCGACGGAAATGGAGGTCATATTTGAACAAATCACATCAAATACTACTAGAAAAATGTATTTTGGGTAATTATGTATTTTATCCCACTCAGTCATTTTACACACCAAAATACATTTTTCTAGTAGTATTTGATGTGATTTGTTCAAATATGACCTCCATTTCTGTCGGAAATGAGATCCAACAAAGTTATAGTACTTTGAAGTTTGGCTCATTTTCAAGGGAAATGGAAGTTAAAATCTAAGCAAAACACATCAAATATTACTAGGAAAATGTATTTTGGTATTAATTAACCTAACCTAACCTTACCTAACCGTGGCTAAATGAGCCTAACCCTGGCTAAACGAGCCTAACCCTGGCTAAACGAGCCTAACCCTGGCTAAACGAGCCTAACCCTAGCTAAACGAGCCTAACCCTGGCTAAACGAGCCTAACCCTGGCTAAATGAGCCTAACCCTGGCTAAACGAGCTCTCGTCTGTATCCACCACCTAATCCATAATAAGGTAATACTCTAGGCTCGTTTAGCCAGGGTTAGGCTAGGTAAGGTTAGGTTAATTAATACCAAAATACATTTTTCTAGTAATATTTGATGTGTTTTGCTTAGATTTTGACTTCCATTTCCCTTGAAAATGAGCCAAACTTCAAAGTACTATAACTTTGTTGGATCTCATTTCCGACGGAAATGGAGGTCATATTTGAACAAATCACATCAAATACTACTAGAAAAATGTATTTTGGTGTGTAAAATGACTGAGTATGATAAAATACATAATAACCGTATTTTGGTGTGTAAAATGACTGAGTGTGATAAAACACATAATAACCACACATTTTTCTGGTGTTTTGTGGTGTGATTTGTTCAAATCTGAACTTCGTTTCTTTAGGAAATGAGCCATTTTTGAGAAATTTTAAAATTGAAAATTTCTCAAAAATGGCTCATTTCCCAAAGAAACGAAGTTCAGATTTGAGCAAATCACACCAAAAAACACCAGAAAAATGTGTTTTGGTTCAGACCTGACCTGACCTGACCTGATCTAACTCGCATTTTTTCGCAATTTTTTACCTTAAATAGCACCGTTAGGGTGCCTGTACAAATCCGCGGCGACCAACATGAATTTGTGGAGACGTTGTTGAGAGGGATATTCACGGTTAAACAAGTACCATGCAAGATACTTTGAATAGGATTGGGTTTTGTTGCCAGACCGTAATATCCAGCTCTTCACGTCTTTCCAACAACGCTCAATATTTTGAATGTGAATGGTGTCTTCCACGAACCGCTGTGAATGGTTGACTGTCTGGTGAATGTAGCCTAGATTTCCAAGTTGAGAATACGCACGCCACTCGTCGGAATAGATTGTAGTCCCAGGCCTAATATGTTGCTGGATCAGGCGAACAATAACACGACTAGGTAAGACACAGTGACTCGTAAAGAAAGCTTCAGCACTGGCTTCTTTCTTATAAATATCTTGTATTAATTGATAGTAATCCAAATCACAACCTTCGCAAATCATAATGAAAACGAGACTGAAAAAATGAGTATGCATTATCAGAGATTCAAAATGTACGTCTCTGATTGGTCGGATAAGGTCACGTGAAACAAAAACCAGTTTTAATTGGTTGTTTGACCTATGTTTCCTAATTTTGCCAAGAGATGTCTCCCCATAAAACTGGAGAGGGCGACGTTCGTTAAAATTTTAAGAGCTAAATACTCGGTCAATGGCCTATAATGGCTGCTTTTTACGTCTAAATTTTTTTTTTTCCATAAAAAATAATTATTACATTTCCTTGATTTTTATCAGTTTCCCTGAGGTTTCAAGGTGTCCTGAATACGAATTTATATGTTAAATTGTCATAGAATGTCTCCTTCTATCGAAAATGAACAAAGCATTAAAACGAATATTAACCCAAATTTGTATAAAATGTACTTTTTAAAAAAAAATATCTTGTACTTTCTAATATGTATGTATATAAATTTCGGTTGGTTTGTTTATTTGGGCTACCTTTTTTGGACTCTTTTGGAGATTTTTCTTGGCTTTTTTTGGCTACTTGGCTTTTTTTGGCTACTTGGCTTTTTTTGGCTACTTGGCTTTTTTTGGCTACTTGGCTTTTTTGGTTACTTTTTCTTGCTTTGGCTACTTCTTTCTGTTTCTGGTCAGTGTGGTGGTTTTCGTTCTACTGGTATGACGTGTGAATCTTGTGAACTTTATTTCGAGGACCTAATCCGCCTTGTTGGCCTCGATGAAAATAAAAGTTTAGATGTTTTTTCCAATCACGGCATAATTCCGACATCCGTGATTTGCCCTAAATGTAATACTGCCTGTATTTTAAGACAAGACTCGAAGGTGTTTAGGTGCCGTAAAAAAAATGGAAGGATGTGAAATTGTGGGTTTTATGTGGGAATAGACGTCCTCATTACCGGCAGAACATCCTGACGATTCTACAGTTCTGCATCACTTCCTTACTGCAATTGCAGAACTATATCCTCCAAAATAAGGTGACTGGTTAGGTTAGGTGGCTAGGCTAAGTTAGGTTAGGTTAGGTTGTGTTTAGCATGAATGCAAACTTTTCTGGTCAATTTTGAGGTGTTTTGCACGAATCTGCCATCCGTTTCCTGTGCAAATGCGTAGTTTTTGAGATGATGATATCTCGAAAACTACGCATTTGCACAGGAAACAGATGGCAGATTCGTGCAGAGTACCTCCAAATTGACCAGAAACGTTTGCTCTCATTATAAAAAGAGACTGGGTTAAAAAATGAATAATTACCGAAAGTTAATATTTGACTTTCAATACAAAGAAGGCTACGTAATATCTACTGCATACCGCACAACCCCAGATAATAGCAATCCTGTCAGACTGCAGAAAGGGAAAAAATCCTACAGTGTCAGTTTATTCAATCTAGCCCAGCAGACACTGCAACCAAAGTATTCCCAATTGCTGCCAATAACTAAGGAAAAAATAAAAGATCTCAAAGAATTATCAGACCTAATGCCTGCAACTGCAGTGAACTGGGTCATTCTCTGTCAGATCAACCAAAAAAAATTGAAATTAACACCCTCATCTCTCATATTTTGCTGAAATTTGGTTTATAGGGAGTTTGTGAGCCCTGAATCCATTTCTGAAATTATAAGGTCAATCCGACCAACGGTTCAAGAGATATGACCTCGGGCAATTTGAGGTCACTCGCGAGGTTACTAACATTTGGTGAGCCATAACTTGGGTAATAATTGTCATAATTATAAAAGATATATATTTAGAATCAGAAAACGACAAGGAATCCAAATATGCAAGTTTTAGAACTCTAGGTTGAAAATAAAAAAGTTACACTGTAACCAAAATTTGAGGTCACGATTTGACCTCTGGGGTATCAAATGAGAATTTTTTTTTTAAATGTAAAAAATGAAGGCATTGGCATTGGCTATTAGAATCAGCAAAAAAAAGTTTGTTTATGTTAGTATTTTTCATGTAACTAACATATAAGTGAACACCATATTCATAAGTTGTGCGTCAATTCTACCTATTTTTTCACACACAAGCTCATAATTTGACCTATAGAAATTAAAATTACATTTTTTATAGATATAAAAAACAAAGTCAGAGTTCTTGACTAATAGAAACAATCATAAAAAGTTTGTTTATGTTGGTACTTTTCATATAACTAACTTATAAGTGAACACCATATTTATAAATTGCTTGTCATTTCAAGGAATTTTTATATCTTAGCTATCAATTTGACCTCAAGCTCCAAGAATTTAATAAAAATTGTATTTCACTGCTAATCTACACTGGCAATAATAGTTATAATAGTGAAAGGGGAAGACTAAGCTCACATGTAGCCTAAACAAACCTGTTGAAACATGTTGCTACTTGTCTAAGTGCAGAATCAACACAGATAGTTGCAAAATTCCTTGTCTACAGGTTAGTACAGTTCCAGCCAGCACTGTGGGTGGCTGGTGGGTATGGTGTTTTAATGAGCCTCAGAGACTATCAAGGCCTAAAATATTAAGTGTGTATAGGGTCATTCTCTGTCAGATCAACCAAAAAAAATTGAAATTAACACCCTCATCTCTCATATTTTGCTGAAATTTGGTTTATAGGGAGTTTGTGAGCCCTGAATCCATTTCTGAAATTATAAGGTCAATCCGACCAACGGTTCAAGAGATATGACCTCGGGCAATTTGAGGTCACTCGCGAGGTTACTAACATTTGGCGAGCCATAACTTGGGTAATAATTGTCATAATTATATAAAAGTATATATAGTTAGAATCAGAAAATGACAAGGAATCCAAATATGCAAGTTTTAGAACTCTAGGTTGAAAAATAAAAAAGTTACACTGTAACCAAAATTTGAGGTCACGATTTGACCTCTGGGGTATCAAATGAGAATTTTTTTTTAAATGTAAAAAATGAAGGCATAAGCATTGGCTATTAGAATCAGCAAAAAAAAGTTTGTTTATGTTAGTATTTTTCATGTAACTAACATATAAGTGAACACCATATTCATAAGTGTGTGCGTCAATTCTACCTATTTTTTCACACTTAAGCTCATAATTTGACCTATAGAAATTAAAATTACATTTTTTATAGATATAAAAAACAAAGTCAGAGTTCTTGACTAATAGAAACAATCATAAAAAGTTTGTTTATGTTGGTACTTTTCATGTAACTAACTTATAAGTGAACACCATATTTATAAATTGCTTGTCATTTCAAGGAATTTTTATATCTTAGCTATCAATTTGACCTCAAGCTCCAAGAATTTAATAAAATTGTATTTCACTGCTAATCTACACTGGCAATAATAGTTATAATAGTGAAAGGGGAAGACTAAGCTCACATGTAGCCTAAACAAACCTGTTGAAACATGTTGCTACTTGTCTAAGTGCAGAATCAACACAGATAGTTGCAAAATTCCTTGTCTACAGGTTAGTACAGTTCCAGCCAGCACTGTGGGTGGCTGGTGGGTATGGTGTTTTAATGAGTCTCAGAGACTATCAAGGCCTAAAATATTAAGTGTGTATAGCTATATATTTTCTAAAAAATATATATTACCTAATTGTAAATCCTATATCTTTACAGATCAAAATACAATGGTTCGGCACTTGAAATACTGCCAGGACCCTATTCAAAAACACAAGAAACGCATAACAATCAATCTTAGAAAAGTGACTGATGTACTTGTTGAAAAATGTGCTGGAAGAGTGAAAAAAGGCTCATTGTTGTGTGTGAACTGCTGGACACTGATAATGAAAAACCCCACTATACTTAGTACCACTGAAAACAACGAGTCTGAGCAGGATTCAAATGAATCATCTACTATCAGTGGCTTGAGTAACATCTCTTCAATTCAAGATCTGGACAATGACAGTGATTGCTTGATAAAGGAAAATCCTTCAACTTCAGTTGAACCAGTTCTAGCATTTCTGGACCAAACACCAGTTAAAAAAAGTAAGTAATAAATTAATATAATAACTTATACTTTACTACAAGGTCTGTTTGATCTACTATATAGCCAATTATATAGCATTTAAGGTACTATAATTAATATTTAATTACTAATATTCAGGTGTGTGAAACCTTTTTTTCTGTTCTTTTCAGAAGGGCTGTCATTAAGCCAGAAAAAGCGCAAGGCTCGCGGTAAGCTATCATCTGCTCAGAAACACCTGAAGGAGAGGCTAGAACTCAGTTATGGTGTTCAAATTACCGAGGAGGTAAGTGATACTTCAAAACCTGAAACTAAATCTGAAAAACATCTAGACAAATTAATGAATGAATTGAAACAGTCATTCCTGGAGAGCAAATGTCACCATCACAAACTACAAATATTGACACACTCACCATACACAATTGAAAAAATAGCTAGTTTCTTTCAAACTACAACATACATGGTGAAAAGAAGCCGTTCACTTAAATCAGAACATGGAATCCTTCCGAAGATTCCACTAATGAGCAAAGGAAAAGTGATATCTGAAGAACACAAAGATATAGTTAGAAGATTCTATGAGTCAGAAGAGGTTAGTCGTATGTGTCCTGGCCAAAAGGATTGCGTGAAAGTTATCAGTGCTGAAGGTGCAATGAAGGTGCAAAAACGATTGGTTCTCGGGAATTTAAGAGAGATGTTTGAACTACATAAAAATGATGAAAAGAATCCCAAAATAGGATTTTCCACATTTGCAAAATTACGGCCATCATATTGTGTGCTTGCCGGTAGTGGTGGGACTCATTCTGTCTCTGTCTGCACATACCATCAAAATCCAAAATTGCAGCTGGCTGCATTGGGAGAAAGAGGTCTTTCATACAAGGATCTTATGGATTACAGTGTCTGCAGTACAGAAAGAGAGACTTGCATGATGCAACTTTGCAATGATTGCCCAAGAGAAGAGGGTGTCCTGGATTTTCTTGAGTTACTTGACAGTGTGAAATCAGCTCCAAATGAAATATCTTACAAGCAATGGGTGACTGTTGACCGTTGTACAATGGTTGATAAGGTGGAGCCACTTCATGAATACTTATCATCCCTAAGCATGAAAATATCCCGCATGGTTCATCATCACTTTGTTGCTCAGCAACAATCACAGTACTTCAAGCAGTTGAAAGAAACACTACCACCTCAGAGCGAGGTAGTTATAGTAGGTGATTTCTCTGAGAATTATTCTTTCATTGTCCAGGATGCTACCCAAGGGTTTCACTGGGACAATTCACAGTGTACAGTTCACCCTTTTGTCATCTATTATAGATCATCTGCAGACCAGGAACTTAGCCATTTTAGTGTCTGTTTCTTATCTGCATCACTAAAACACAACACTATAATGGTTTACTCATTCATATTGAAGCTTATGACATATGTTAAATTCAGATGCCCACAATTGAAGAAGGTGCACTATTTCTCAGATGGATGTGCTGGCCAATATAAGAACAGATACAACTTCACAAATCTCTGTTACCATGAAGAGGATTTTGGTCTGTCTTGTGAATGGCACTTCTTTGCTACATCCCATGGCAAAAATGCATGTGATGGGATTGGAGGAACAGTGAAAAGAGCTACTGCTCATGCCAGTTTGCAGAGAACTACAGAGAGGCAAATTCTTACACCAGAACACATGTTTCAGTTTTGTGAAGAAAACTTGAGCAAGAAGATAAATTTTTTCTTTGTAACTACAGCTGATTTGAAAGATGCAGAAGAACGGTTGGAACATCGATTCAAGGATAGTAGGGCTATTCCTGGAACTTAGAAATATCATAGATTTGTTCCCCTAAACAAGGAAGAACTGATGGTGTATCCCATTTCAAGTGGCATTGGAGAAAAGAAAAGAATAAGGAAAAGTCATTTTACTAATGAACCTGCAATTCTTGGTAACCTAAAATGTGTCAAACCAGGAGAGTATGTTGGCTGCATTTATGACATGCAAGTTTGGTATGGAATTGTGGAGGAATATTGTGAAGAGTTTGATGATTTCACTGTGAACTTTCTACATCCCTCTGGGTCATCAGGATCAAGTGCATATTATTATCCATCAAACAAGGATTCATGTGCAGTGCCAGGACATCATATATTAACTGTAATGAGTTGTCCTACCCTAAGAGGAGGCAGCAGAATTCAATACATTTTTCCACAAAAAGAAATTGATGAGAGTATCGAGCATGCAAAAATTGTATTAGGCTAGCACATGAATCCTCTAAGTAGGTCTTCCCCTTTCACTATTATAACTATTATTGCCAGTGTAGATTAGCAGTGAAATACAATTTTACATTTTTTGCCTTTGTTTTTATATCTATAAAAAAATGTAATTTTAATTTCTATAGGTCAAATTATGAGCTTAAGTGTGAAAAAATAGGTAGAATTGACGCATAACTTATGAATATGGTGTTCACTTATATGTTAGTTACATGAAAATACTAACATAAACAAACTTTTTTTGCTGATTCTAATAGCCAATGCCTATGCCTTCATTTTTTACATTTAAAAAAAAAATTCTCATTTGATACCCCAGAGGTCAAATCGTGACCTCAAATTTTGGTTACAGTGTAACTTTTTTATTTTTCAACCTAGAGTTCTAAAACTTGCATATTTGGATTCCTTGTCATTTTCTGATTCTAAATATATATACTTTTATATAATTGTGACCATTATTACCCAAGTTATGGGTCGCCAAATGTTAGTGACCTCGCAAGTGACCTCAAATTTCCCGAGGTCATATCTCTTGAACCATTGGTTGGATTGACCTTATAATTTCAGAAATGGATTCAGGGCCCACAAACTCCCTATAAACCAAATTTCAGCAAAATCTGAGAGATGAGGGTGTTAGGCACTGGTTGATCTGACAGAGAATGACCCAACTATTATACAAGATTGTTAAAGGAACTAGAAGAAACCGAAACAGTTGAAGCAGGTAATACAACATTCAACGAAGAGGACCAAATAATGGATTACACCAGTTAACATCAGAAGCTATCAATAAATAATATTGTAAAATTTCTTGGCGTTTTATTATATCGACATATTACCCACCTATATTTTACTCAAATATGTGTTCAAATTCATACAACATTTCAATAAACCGGAAAAATACAAAGGTTTAAAGTTTACAAACTTTAACTGCATTTTGTGGCATAATTCGAAAATGTTGCGTTCGCCCCTTCTCCACTGAACGCATCATATGTACATATTGAAATTAATACGAAAATAAGGCCAACATATCCACTTAACTTACCATATTGGTATACTGTTTGATTAATTATCTGAATTTTATATACTGTATATTATTATTACATGAGACTTCTATATAAATTAAGAGTTCATGGTATATTAAGGTCAGTTTTAAGTTGGGTAGAAAAATGGTTAGAAGACAGAGAACAGAGGGCAATTCTAAATGGTCATGAATCTGGATAGCAGTAAGTGAAAAGTCAGGTACCACAGGGATCAGTTTTGGGTCCATTACTCTTTATTTTATATCAATGTTTTAGAGAAAGGAATGGGTTGTAGAATTTCTAAATTTGCAGATGATACAAAAGTAGTTGCTCCAGTTACAAATAGAAAATTTGGTTTTTTTTTTACAAGAGTACACATTACAGGTTTTTGAGGAATTTAGGTTAGTTAGGTTAGGTTAGGTTAGGTTAGGTTGTTAGGTTATATATTAAAACTATGTTTTTCTGATTGTTTTTGATGTTTAAACAAAATTAGGTATTATTATAGTTTCAACCACAACTTGATTACTGCATATTTGATGTGTTGTTTAGCTGTATCTCTTCATTTTGGACAAATTTTTCCAATACCACTTCCGTCGCAAATGGATAATAATAGAGATAATAAATATAATAATTTTTAGTCCGCCATATTGTCTCAGTCTAGCCATGGGTGCAGTGTGTGAAGGTTGTGCTCTTACTCTGAAGTGATTCATACATTTTTTAAGAATAACATTGACTCATTAGGTTAATTGGTAATTATTCGTTTTTTGACCCACTCTTGATAAAGAGAGCAAACTTTTCTGGTCAATTTTGAGGTGCTTTGCACGAATCTGCCATCTGTTTCCTGTGCAAATGCGTAGTTTTCGAGATATCGTCATCTTGAAAACCACATTTGCACAGGAAATGGATGGCAGTTTCGTACAAAACACCTCAAAATTAACCAGAGAAGTTTGCACTCGTCATTTTCATTTAAACTAACGAATTTAAATGAAAATATCATGACTTAACCTAACCAATCATCTAGGGCGTACAGTTGACCTAACTGGTATCTAGTGATGTAAAAAAAACGTTTTTTTTTTTTTTTTTTTTTTTTTTTTTTTTGTTTTTTTTTTTTAATAATTAATATAGATATTGCCAATTTAATTATAAGGTATACTTTTGCAATGATATATATTATAAAAATAAATAAATAAATAATAAAATAGGCCATATGGTACCAGTATAGAATGTCCTTTTCAGCCTATTTACAGAAAAAACTGGCCTCTTTCTTGCACTGAAAGTCTTGTATCTTGAGATCCATTAAACTTGCGAGAACACTGGCTGGGAGCTGACTGCCCATTGTCCAACCTTCCCAGGACTCTCCCATCCATGCCTCGGATTTTGAATCTCCCACTTAACTATCCTTTAGACCCGCGATGACATATTCCCCCCCCCCCCACGAGACCATCCATATATATATACATACACATACACCCATATACATATATACCAATATATACATAAATACTTATATACACATATATCTATTGTATACCCCATACACATGCATACATCCAGAATTCCAGATACATACGCATGCATACTCACATATACCTACACAAACTCATACACCTCTATTTCGCCCTTTCATTACCTCCGAGATCATTTAGCACATACAGTAATATCCATACAGCCAAAGAAACCAATTAAGCACAGACAGAGCAGCAAAGCTAGTATTTATATCCCAAAATGCAAAATTCCAAGAAAGTGAAGTAAAACATGGTGCTACATTGGCTTCGTCAACATCCAAATCTGCAATAAATACCAGTACCTGTGATATTGAAACTATTTGCTTTAATCAATCTAGTGATAATGATTCTTCAATGGAAATAGAATCAGATAATGAAAGTTAAACAGCATTAGGTTAACACAAAGGTTAAAGAAAGAGATGAATATTTATATTTTTTTATTTTCTATTTGGAATATATATATATATATATATATATATTATATATAATATATATATATATATATATATATATATATATATATATATACACTGGTATTCTTGCCAATCACAATTATATCTATTGTTTTATACCAGTATTATGGCTATTATACCAGTACCTGTGATATTGAAACTAGCATATATGCTCTACCCAATCTAGTGATGATTCTTCCATGGAAATGTAGGTTAACAAAAAGGTTCAAAAAAAGGTGAATATTTTCCTTTTCTATCTGGAATATATATACTGGTACTCTTGCCAATCACAATTATGTATATTGTTTGAAACGAGGAAGAATGTTTTATGTTCTAGTTAAAAAATATATATACATATAAAAAATGAGGGTTTGTTTTTCTTTTCTATTATATACTTTTTGCGTGATTCAATTTTTCTAAAAGATGACTATATAGTATATATACTACGTATAACCGTATAAGCATGGTAGTATAGTAAATTATAGGTAATACTAATATACTTATTAGATTAAAGGAAAAAAAATATGGAATAAGTTTAAAACAATAAAAAACAATAAAAAACAAAAAAAACAGACTACCTTCGTTTTAAACAAAAAAAACGACAAAAAAAACGACACAATAAAAAACGACTCACATCACTACTGGTATCATGTACTGAACTGTCTGCAAAACATTAGGACTGATCAATTTGTGATGCGTGATCTTTACAGAGGCTCCGCCCCCATACCCCCAAGACCTAAATTATACAAATGATAATGTAATAACATGTGCCAATAGCCCTGTTCAAAAATCAACTTTTTCTTATTTTCATAGGTTTCTGTACTTTTTCCCATGCTTTTTGACCTGAAAAGGCCGAAAATCACAACCATTTTGACCTAGGTTGTTGGGAAGCATTGCCGCATGAGCTTTAAATTTTCTGCCTTGAAATCGGCCAAAGCACCAGTTCCGGGTCCCTTGAATCATGTTTTGCACTATAACCTTTTATCTAAACAAGATAGAGCAACAAAATAGGCACCAAATTAAAGCGTTTTTAATCCTCTTTCTAACTTATACAATTATGATAGTCTTGGAACAAGAAATGGCACATTGGTACATACAAAGATTTCAGAAATATCACAAAATTCGTTTTCTCACACTCAAGGCAGACAAGGCGCCTTATTCATGACACAAATTTGAGATTAACATTTTGTCACAAGTCTAATCGATCAAGAAGTGAAAGCATTACATGATGATTAATTTCATAATGACATTTACACAGTCAGTTGTTGAGAGTTTGTTTCTTGAAGCTGTCAAAGCGGCGTCTGTTGAACTCCACAGCTTGGAGGAGATAGTCCCTTTGCTTGGCATCTGTTGTTATGACATTTGCAAAGTCGCTCATCATCTTGACACCACGTTCAGCAATGTCATTCACCGCTTTCAGATTCTTAACATAGTCCAACACTTTTCTGTAGTCCTCATTCTGTGGCCAAGACGTGACAGGTTCCAGAAGCCACTCGGATCCAATGTTCAGTGTGTCCAGCAGGAAATGTGATTCTGGGCCAATGAGATCAACCAGGGTGGTCTTAGCTGTGACTCTCTGGAATAGAGGCTTTCCTGTTCTGAAGCTGTCTGGCTTCTCAGTGGCATGTAACTGGGCAGCAATGTCGTGCTTCAATGTGTCACTCAATCTACTGCTGAACAGGGCAAATGGCACGACTTCCTGCGTCAGGTACCATTTGTGGTTTTCCATCTTATTAAGTACTGCATCAGCAAGCTCTGGGTCAGTTTTCTTGTACTTCAACATGTCCTGGATTAGACTTAGATCATTCACGGGAGCATCTGCAGCAGACATTGACATCATCCATACAGGAGTGTAGAACAGCGCAAGGAAGGTGTTGAGTCTTTCCAGCTTTGATACAGTGTCTTCGTCGTACTCAAGTTGATCTGCAAACATCAGCATTTTCATGGAGTACAGGTTTCTGGCCATCCATCTGGCCTGATGAATGGCGCCTGGTCGACTCTAGTGAATACCTCGAGGAGGCGTTCCTCCAAGAACAATGACTGTCAGTTCAGCCATTTCCCTGTAATCGGCTCTTGGAAGCCTTTCTGCTGTTAGAATGTCTTGGAGTATTTCTTCACTGTTCTTCTTCTTTTCCTTCAGCCATTTGCTGTTGATAGCCAGCATCTTTGGGTTTTCCTTGGACAAGTCCGTCCAAACATCCTTCAGATGCTCAAACCAGGGATTATCTGGCCCCTTCACCTTCCCAAACAGCTTCTCCCAAACTGCTCCTACTAGGATTTCCAGGATGTGATGTCGACAGGCCAGATAAAACACCTTTTTGTTCAGCATTTTCTCTAGCAGTTTGGCAGCTCCTCTGTGAACTCCACTGTTACTGGATGTAGTGTCAAAAACAAGGGCAGTAACATTATCCGTAAGTTCCCATGTCTCCAGTAAATCCATTGAAGCCTCAGCCTGAGCTGTGCCAGAAGAATTGTCGATGACAGGTACTCCCAATAACTTTCCTTCAGTGTATGAAGGTGGACCAGACACTAGCACAGCTAAAGTCTCTGAGGTACTTCCAGGTTCACTGCCCAAGACATCTTTGAGCAACTTTCCATCCCAGTGTAAGGCAGCGTACTGTGGGGGGTTTTTCACAAAACTTGGACATGTGACTCTGGCTGATATTATACCTGGACAGCATTCTGTTGCGACGTGTTGTTGAGGTTGAGATGACGAAGTTATCCAGATCAGCCCCTCCAGCTTTCAAGGTGGCAGAAACCATGGCAGTAACTTGATTGTCTGATAAACCAAGACGATCAGCTGTATTGCAGATGACATCACATTCCATGACCTTCCTTGGAAACGTCAAAGTCACACTAGTCACAGTGTCTTGATGGTGAGAACATCCAGGACGAGGCTGATGGTAATCCATGTCCTCTGTGTTAGCGTCGCTGTCAGTTGAGTCACCCCAGGTAATGTCATCCACATGAACAACTGCCTCTTGTTCTGCTGCAGCTGTAAAATAGTACAACATGTTAATGTTAAGACAGTAATTGTTAAGTACATGCTAAATATCGCAATGGAGTAAGACTTAAAACTTTTTGTAACGTTCAAAGTAATTAGTTTTACCTTGTTCTTGTCTATGCTGCAGTCTTTCATTCCTCGCTGCTTGCTGCAGGGATCTTGTCTCAAAAATCTTGTCATGACCAGACATATGACCTTTCCTCTCAGTCTTTTGGTCTTCGTAGAACCTGATATCCTCATCTTTCTTCTCTCTGGATAACAGTCTGTTGTTCTGTATTTCCTGGATTGCATCTGGAGCTCCTATATCGAACAGGCTGTCTAATTCCAGCACAAATGCTCCTCTTTTTCCTCCAGAGTTACTTGCTCTTCCTTTGCTTTCACCAGAGCACGATGTTTCTCATGTAGTTTCATGAAGAGCTTCATTGCGTTGTACTTGGTCATTGTCTTGATCCTAGCCATCTGCCAGAATGGGATGATAGATTCAACTGTTTCATATGCAAGGTCTTGAACCATGGGTCTCCCTGCATTTTCCGGTAAATTCTGAAGATTAAGGAAATACTGGAACGCCTGTCTGTTGGTGGGAAGCTGGGAACCACTGATAAAAGCTGAAGGGTATCCAACCAGGAAAGTTTCAGTGAGAGATCTGGTAGATGGCCCAGTTGACACCTGCCTGTGGACAGTATGTGGAGGTTCTGAGATATCAACTGTGCGCCCACGGAGCTCCCTCAGCTCCTTGCTTAATGCCATTGTGAAGTTGTAACTTGTAGATGGTTTTCTAGATTCTGATTGAGTTTCTGTTGTTTCCTGAAAAATGATAGATAATTATTATTATTATTATTATTATTATTAATTATTATTTATTTATTATTATTATTATTATTATTATTATTATTATTTATTAATTTTTGCTCTTTCATTTGATACCTAATTTGTTGCTCTATCTTGTTTAGATCAAAAGTTAAAGTGCAAAACATAATTCAAGGGACCCCGGAATTGGCGCTTTGGCCGATTTCAAGGCAGAAAATTTAAAGCTCCATGCGGCAATGCTTCCCAACATCCTAGGTCAAAATAGTTGTGATTTTCGGCTTTTTCAGGTCAAAAAGCATGGGAAAATGTACAGAAACCTATGAAAATAAGAAAAAGTTGATTTTTGAACAGGCCTAATGTGCCAACCTTGCATGGGTAGTCTGCTAAATTTCGCCTACCCTTATACTGAAATGACACACGTTTATTTTTAGGATTTTTTTTACGGCACCTAAAGACCTTCTGGTCTTTTCTTAAAATACAAGTACTAAAAGACTTTCTGGTCTTTTCTTAAAATACAAGCACTATTGTATTTAGGGCAGGTCACAGATGTCTTAATTATTCCGTGATTGAAAAAAGGTCTAAACTCTTGTCTTCATCGAGGGCAATATGGCAGATCACGTCTTCAAAATCAAATATGCATAACTGACACATCATACTTCGAGTCACCAAAAAACCAAACTGAACAGACGAAAAATTACTAAAAATGATTTATTTGTAAAACAGGACAAATTGAATTACGCAGAAGTAGCCAGAATCACCAAAAATAAGAAATATTCACCAAATAGTCGATATATATATATATATATATATATATATATATATATATATATATATATATATATATATATATTGAAAAAACACCAAAAATAGGAAATATATTTAAAAAAAACACATTTTATACAAATTTGCACGAGATAACATATATATATATTTTCTTATTCAGTTTTGATTGGTTATTCAATATATATTGCTGTTATAGCTGGGTGTGACTAGGTCAAAAAATGAATAATAATCGGTTAATTGAATGCCTGGTTAGGTCAACTGAATGCCTGGTTAGGTCAACTGAATGCCTGGTTAGGTTAATTGAATGACCAGTTAGGGCAACTGTACACCCTTGATGATTGGTTAGGTTAAGTCATGATATTTTCGTTAGCTTAACGATTTATTTTTTAAACTAATTTACAGCTGGATTCTGAAGGAATCATTTTGTGGAACCAATTCTGAAGGAATCATTTATCTTATATCACTGTCATAACCCAACCCAACTCAATCCATTGGATTGAGTTAGGTTATGAAACTTATGTTTTTCCTATATTTTTTGAGGTGATTCAGTCGAATTTGACATCCATTTCCACCGCAAATCACTCGTTTTTGGCTTTTGATATTGGGGGGGGGGGGGGGATAAAAAACGAGTGATTTGCGACAGAAATGGATGCCAAAGTCGAATGAATTGCATCAAAAAACATACGAAAAACATAAGTTTCATATTCAAAACGAATTGGGGCTGAAACTGCAAATTTACCAGGTTCAGTTCCTAGGTTTTCCGTGGGTTTCTGATGATTCATCTGAAAATGACATTCATTTTCATCGCAAATCACTCATTTTTGATCCTCTCCACCCAAAAACCCCGATTTCCCACGCATTCCCCCATATTGTGTGTAGGGGAAATCATAAAAATGAGTAATTTGCAATAGAAATGAAGGTAATTATTCATTTTTTGACCCAGTCTCTTTTTATAATGAGAGCAAACTTTTCTGGTCAATTTTGAGGTGTTCTGCACGAATCTGCCATCCATTTCCTGTGCAAATGCATAGTTTTTGAGATATCGTTATCTTGAAAACTATATATTTGCACAGGAAATAGATGGCAGTTTTGTACAAAACACCTCAAAATTAACCAGAAAAGTTTGCACTCGTCATTTTTGTTTAATGAATTTAAATGAAAATATCATGACTTGACCTAACTGGTGTCACGTACTGAACTGACCGCAAAACATTAGGACCGATCAATTTGTGATGCGTGATCTTTACGGGGGCTCTGCCCCCGAACCCCTAAGACCTAAATTATACAAATGATAATGGAATAACATGTGCCAACCTTGCATGGGTAGTCTACTAAATTTCACCTGCCCTTAAACTGAAACGACATACGTTTATTTTTAGGATTTTTTTTATGGCACATAAAGACCTTCTGGTATTTTCTTAAAATACAAGCACTATTGCATTTAGGGCAGGTCATGGATGTCTTAATTATTCAGTGATTGAAAAAAAGGTCTAAACTCTTGTTCTCATCGAGGGCAATATGGCAGATCACGTCTTCAAAATCAAATATGCATAACTGACACGTCATACTTCTAGTCTAAAAAAAATTGAACTGAACAGATGAACAATTGCTAAAAATGATTTATTTGTAAAACAGGACAAATTGAATTATGCAGAAGTAGCCACAATCACCAAAAATAAGAAATATTCACCAAATAGTCTCTATACATACATATATATATATATATATTAGGGTGGTCCTTGCTTAGGGGGTGAAATTTCAAGTTGAACATTTTTCAGCTCCCACCCGCGGAAATCGTTCGAATGGTCGAGAAAACTCTCTAGGTGATTTATTTTTTTAATCGGACAACGTTTACCCCTCCCTCATTGAGCATTACCATTAAGCTAATTTTTTGACTTTCAAGTAAATGTTACGTACATAATTTGTAATGTTTGTTTTTTTCATTCTTTCCAGATTTTCAGTGGTTGGATAACTAATGTGTGTAAAACTGTAAATTCTAATGATTATAATTTAAACTGAATAACTCCTTTAACCATAAGTCAAGCTACCCGTCAGTGGTTGGATAACTAATGTGTGTAAAACTGTAAATTCTAATGATTATAATTTAAACTGAATAACTCCTTTAACCATAAGTCAAGCTACCTGTCAGTGGTTGGATAACTAATGTGTGTAAAACTGTAAATTCTAATGATTATAATTTAAACTGAATAGTGAATAACTCCTTCAACCTTTAAGTAGATAACCTGGATCATGGCAGCGAAGCTGCGCTACCTGATTGCCCCGCAGGAATCGATCGCCGGGTCGCAACTTCCTTCGCAAAAAGCGGTCTTGGCCCTGACAGTCTACAGGATCGACATCCAGAAGAAGTCACTTCGAGAGGCCGCCAACCAGGTCATCGAGCTCGTCACCGAGGTGTGGTCCAAGGCGCGAATCCCCCTCCGCCGGAAGGACCACATCGTCACCAAGATTGAGAAGCTCCACAAGGAGTTCAACGATGTGAAGAGGAACAAGGGGCGAGCTGGCGCTCAAGCGAAGCGGGAGGACGAGTTCAGCGAGTGGATGATGAACCTGTTCGACGTCGCTGCCGCTAACGCCATGGAGCTGCTCAAGAACGAGGAGGACAAGGCGTTCCTCCTCGCTCAGCGCAAACCCCATCGGCGCGGCAAGCTGGGGTCCGTCGACTCGACGCTAGCCGCTGTCGATGCCCGCGCATCTCAATGCCAAGGGGAAGAAGACCGACGGAGGCAGCGAGCCGAGGAAGAAGCGACGACATCTACGGCCCGAGTGGAGCTCGAGTGGTCTTCGTCCTCTTCCAGTGGTGCCGCAAGCGCAGCGGAGAGCGACGACCATGGAGAAGAAGGGAGCCCTCGGGCTCCGAAGCGCTCCAGGCGGGGCACGATGAACATCGTTTCGGCGGCTGTGGCGTCGTCGCTGGATCGCACGAAGGTGACTGACCGAGGAGCTGTCTACGTCCTGACAGAGGTTGCCCGGTTGCTTGGGCACGACGTCGCAGAGCTCAATATCAACCGCAGCTCCATCCGCCGACACCGGCGCAGGCACCGCTCAAGGAAGAGCTGAGGGCCGGCAATCTTGTCATTCACTGGGATGGCAAGCTCATGCAGGACTTGACGAGCAAGGAGCAAGTCGATCGGCTTCCCATCTTGGTCTCCGGTAACGGCGCGGTGCAGCTCCTGGGCGTCCCGAAGCTGCCGAGTGGAACGGGCTCTGAGATGGCCAAGGCCGTCCTCAACGCGTTGGAGGAGTGGGAGCTCACTGAGCAAGTGAGTGGCTTGTCATTCGATACCACCGCCTCGAACACCGGCCGGAACAACGGAGCGTGCGTCCTCATCGAGCAACACCTCGCGAAAGACTTGCTCTACTTCGCGTGCCACCATCATGTGCTGGAGCTCCTCCTCGGTGCGACATTCATGGCTGTGATGGGCCCCACGTCCGGTCCTGACGTGACCCTCTTCAAGCGTTTTCAGGAGCGCTGGGATTTCCTGGACAGAAGCCAGTACGAGTCCGGCGCTGCGCACCCCGATGTCGCTCCTCTGCTCACCACTGTCGACACGGAGTGGTTTGAGAAGGCGATAGTCGAGCGCAAGGACCTGCGCGACGATTACCATGAGCTGCTCGAGCTCACCCTCCTCTTCGTCGGTCACGTCCCCCCGCGAGGAGTGCGTTTCTGAGCTCCCGGGCTGATTCACCACGCCCGCTGGATGGCGAAGGCAATCTACGCCTTGAAGGTCTGGATGTTCCGACAGCAGTTCAAACTCACGGCGAGGGAGGAGAGTGGCCTCCGGAGCAACTGCATCTTTGTCTGTCGGGTCTACGCCAAGGCGTGGACAGAGGCTCCGATCGCCGCAACTGCCCCCTGAAATGACTTCGCCCTCCTCAAGGACCTGCTGGCCTACTCTGACATCAACCCTGCGGTGGCCAAGGCGGCGCTGACCAAGTTCCAGAACCACCTCTGGTACCTGTCGGAGGAGCTGGTGGCGCTGGCGCTGTTCGATCCGGGGATCGCTGTCGATCAGAAGAGGAAGATCATCACCTCTCTCCATGACTGGGTCGGTGAGGAGTCCCCGGCGAAGCGGCCCACGCTGCCAAACCAAGTACTCGCCGGGCTTCAGTTGGAAGACCTGGCATTGTCCAACACACAAGGTTTCTTCGAGAAACTTCGACTGGAGGACGGCTTCCTCGAGGTTGACCCGGAGACCTGGCCGAAGCAGGAAGACTTCAAGACAGCGGCGGCACGTGTGGGAGGGCTCGCCGTAATCAACGACCATGCTGAGCGAGGAGTTGCCCTCATCCAAGAGTACAACCGGACGCTGACCCACGACGAGGAGCAACTCCAGTTCCTCCTGCAAGTCATCGCTCGCCACCGCTGCCAGTTTCCGGACTCTCGGAAGCAAACCCTACAGACCCAGGATCGCTAACCAGGCAACAACGGCAATAACTGCAACCGGGCAACAACTCCGGGGGTAAAAGTTCAAGGTCGATGAGGGAGGGGTAAACGTTGTCTGATTTAATAAAAGATTAAACTAGAGAGTTTTCTCAACCATTCGAATGATTTCCGGGGGTGGGAGCTGAAACTTCCCAACTTTGAATTTTAAGGACCACCATAATATATATATATATATTGAAAAAACACCAAAAATAGGAAATATATTTTAATAAAAAAACACATTTTATACAAATTTGCACAAGATAATATATATATATTTTCTTATTCAGTTTTGATTGGTTATTCAATATATATTGCTGTTATAGCTGGGTATGACTGGGTCAAAAAATGAATAATAACCAAAATGAATAGCATTTTCGGATGAATCACATCAGAAACCACTGGAAAACCTAATTTTTATTTTTCAAAATGAGTTGTGGTTGAAACTATAAATTTACCCAAAATTAATCTTCATTCAAACCTCGTCAAAAAACATCAGAAAAACAGTTTTGATTTACAAAACCTGTAATGTACACTTGTAAAAATTTAATAAAAACTTTAGTTATGAGATACAAGAGAACTAGTTGGAGGATGTTAGAAAGGAAAAGGATCTTGGCATTATAGTTTGTAGTGATCTAAAACTTTCTAAGTGTTTAGAGGCTAGAAATAAAGCAAATAAAATGTTTTGTAATTAATACCTATTCCTCTTAATAATACCTGAGTAAGGAAGTTGTCTGTAAATTATATAATTCTTATGTTAAGCCTCACTTAGGATACTGCATTGAAGCCAGACATGGGTCAATTACTGGGTTTCCATTACTATTACTTTTGATTCCTTCTATTACTATTAATTTTTGGTAAATTTGCAGTTTTGGCCCCAATTTGTTTTGAACATGAAACTTGTTTCAGGTGTTTTTTGGGTTAATATTCGTTTTTTGACCCAGTCACACCCAGCTATAACAGCAATATATATTGAATAACCAATCAAAACTGAATAAGAAAATATTATATTATCTTGTGCATATTTGTATAAAATGTACTTTTTTATAAAAAAAAATATTTTCTACTTTCTAATATGTATGTATATATAAATTTCGGTTAATTTGTTTATTTTGGCTACCTTTTTTGGAGATTTTTTGGCTATTTTTGGCTACTTTTTCTTGATTTTTGCCTACTTCTTTCTGTTACTTATTAGTTTGGTGATTTTCATTCTAGGATCATGATGTCTCAATCTTGTGAACTTGATTTTGAAGACCTAATCCGCCTTGTTGGCCTTGATGAAGATAAAAGTTTAGATGTTTTTCCAATCACGGCATAATTCTGACATCCGTGATTTGCCCTAAATGTAATACTACCTGTATTTTAAGACAAGACTCGAAGATGTTTAGGTGCTGTAAAAAAAATCCAAAAAATAAGCGTGAGTGTGGATTTACTGTTTATCTTTAAGGGCACATGGCTGGAACATTGCAACTTCTCAGTGAATAAAAACCTCCGGTTCATAAATATTTATTTGTGAAAATATTTTTCACAACGTTATGCTGAGAAAGTTATAAAACTAGGTAGTGAGTCCATTGTTAACTGGAAATCTTTTTGTGGTGAAGTGTGTGATAAGGTGATTGGTTAGGTGGTTAAGTTAGGTTGTGTTTAGCACGAATGCAAACTTTTCTGGTCGATTTTGAGGTGTTTTGCACGAATCTGCCATCTGTTTCCTGTGCAAATGCGTAGTTTTCGAGATGATGATATCTCGAAAACTACGCATTTGCACAGGAAACGGATGGCAGATTCATGCAAAACACCTCAAAATTGACCAGAAAAGTTTGCTATCATTATAAAAAGAGTGGGTCAAAAAACGAATAATTACCACTTTTTGATGCAATTCATTTGAATTTGGCATCTGTTTCCATCGCAAATCACTCATTTTTGAGATCCCCCGTCCCTCATATCAAAAGCCAAAAATGAGCGATTTGTGATGGAAATGGATGTCAAATTTGAGTGAAATATCAAAAAACATAGGAAGAACATAAGCTTCCTAACCCAATCCAACTCAATCTAACCTAACCTAACCTAAACTAAACTAACCTAACACCATGAGAATGAAAGAAACTGAGCAAGTCAGTTATTCCTAAAAAAATTATGAATCACTTCAAATGGAGTAAGAGCACAACCTTCATACACTGTAGCCATGGCTAGACTGAGACAATATGGCGGACCAAAAATTATTACCGTATTTTTCGGTGTTATACACTGAAAAATATGCACTCCTATTTTCAAGACCTTTTTTCAGGAAAAAATTGACCAACTGCCTAGTTGTCAGAAAATGTCCATAATTTTCTACCAGTGAGGCTGACTTTTGTTAAAGCCCTCCATCAAAAGTATGGTGATACATTTTCTTTCACCCATACTCATTATAAGAAAATAGTATTAAGTATACGGGAGACTATACTATATGTTATGAAACATAAAAGTAAATCATTATGCAATACATACTGTTTTTCTTGTTATCAGTGGGTTGGGAAGAGTAGAAACTTAGTGTAAAATTGGCCAAACCAATACACAGTCAGGAGGGACTGAGAGATGATGAATTTTTGTAAAAATCCATCAGTTCTTCAAGCCCATATAAAGGTAATATTATGACCTTTGGTGTATAGGATGCAGGGTGATTTTGAGACCCCTTTTTTTTGGAAAAAATTGCGTCTTATACACCGAAAAATATGGTATATTTATTATCTCCGTTATTATCCCTTTGTGACGGAACTAGTATTAGAAAAAGTTGTCTGAAATGAAGAGATACAGCTAAACAACACATCAAAATTGCTGAGAACCAATTGGGCTGAAATTGCAATAATACTTAATTTTCATCTATTAGCCTGTAGTGATGCACCGGAGGCAGATTTTGGCTGGAGGCCAGAGGGCTAGAACCTCTAGCTTAGTGTTTTTTCCTCTGGTTGGAGGCCGGAGGTTCTGGCCAATTGATTTATTTCAGTATTTATGTGTGTGTATGTGTGGTCCATCGTCTCATCTATTTAGGGTTTATATATTATAGTCCTGCTATTTTAAATTATCAAGTCTTTAATAACTTAAAACTTTATAAAAGTCGACTTTCTATGCTTTGTGTGTGCTAATTTCTTTAAAAATTCCCGTTGAACAGAATATCCTCAGGTTATGAAACTTATGATGTCTTGCTGAATGCTGAGTAAAGTAGCCTATATCAAATCAGTTATTAATACAATCACTGATCACTCATAAAATAAATTATTATTAGTCACTGAGAACTGAAATATTAATACAATCACTGATCACTCATGAAATAAATTATTATTACAGTCATCCGAGAACAAATATTCAGATAGGTGCAGAAATGAGGTTTTATAGTTTTATAGAATTAAAACTAAAAGTTGTCAGAATTGAGTTTGGTGTACTTGGCACCTCGAGGTTTAGTGAGATTTCCGGCTGGAGCAGGTGGTTTTCTAAAATGGCTGGAACTCCTGCTTGGCCAGAGCTGGAGCCGAAGCTCCGGTGCATCACTACTATTAGGTACTATTACTTGCTCATCTATTACTATTATTTTTGTATGTGGGGTACTTCACTCATTTGAAAAGGATCTTTGTCCATTTAAATGCAATTGGAAGCAGTGTGTTACACACACACACACACACACACACACACACACACACACACACACTTTATTTCAGACTCAACAGGTACAAACATTATACAAGAGGTTCATAAAAGATTAAGAGATAGTTGTCTGGAGCACTGACTAAGTAGGCCAGTGAATCACTGTGTATAATGAACATACAAATACAATGATCCAACCATGAGAGGTGGTGTGCCAACTATCACTAACATAAGTAAAGCTATCACCAGGAAGACTACACATGGATGAAAGGGTCAAGTTTATTATCTTCACAGAAGGCTTTTAAGTGGTTGCTGAACAAAGAATTATCATTAAGCACATTAGCATTAGTCACCAATAATAGCTACACATGTCTTATCCAACTCGTCAATAATACTGCTGACCTGCTCTAATTTAATGAGGTAATCATCATCATCATCATTATCAACTGCTTGAAAAGGCATATAGATACACAGAATTACAAATGTTTTGTCTACATAAATTTCTATTCCAGTTAGCCAATTCAAACCAAGTTTTAATTCACTAATATATTTCCCATACCCCAACCTCCATAGAATAGCTACCCCACCAGGTGGGTGGCCTGCAAGGAGACCATCTTGTTTATCTCTGGTTGCCTCCCCTATTCCATGAAAGTTACTGGACAGGCTATTCAGTTCCTTTAAGTCCTGTTTCCATAGCCATGTCTCCTGCAGACAGAATATCACCATCCTCTAACAGCTCAGGCCCATGCACAGGACACTTCATATGGGGGGATGAAAGTTAACAAAAAGGACACCATCTCCTCCACCCTAAAAAAAAATAAGTCTCTTCACAGCATTTATACATTTATAGAAAAAAAGGGCACTTCTGATGCATGAAGGGGCAAATGGGAGGGCTCAAGCCCCTGTAGCCCCCCTCCCCTTTGCACATGCCTGTAAACAGCTTATCAATTATGATCCATCTGTGTTTGCTGTTATTGCCTAAGCTTAGGCCTCTATAGTTATGAGATTACCTTGAATGTTGCAATTAGGAAGATGCAGGAGTTCTGCCAGCCATCTCTCCATGTTGAATTCCACTTTACCAGGCGCAGCAGTTAAGCATTAGACCCAGTTGGATTTTCCTCCAAAGTACGATGCATGATGTCTCCATAATTACCCTCTCCAGCTCTTGTGAGAGGGGCTGCAGGTGTTTTTCTTCCCATCTTCTGATAGAACCGCCGTACATATACCCGTTCTGGCCATACTGCTGGATCATCATAGACTGCTGTAACTTGAAAGAAACTGTACATAGTCCATCTGGAGTCAATTTTCCTACATGTAACCTGAAGGTTCACTTTATCTTCCACAAATGCCTGCGGCTCCTTGGCTCTAAGATAGGTCGACATCTTGAGACTAAAATATTTGTGGTCTTCATTGGTACAGCCATCATACAATCTGTTTTGGCGGCCCCTATGATACCCTGCCATTCTCTGCCAACCTTTGCCACAGGCTGACTCCCTCTAGCCAGTGCATAAGTGGGACTACCACCATTAGCTACTGCAGTGGTCACAGTTCTCGGAGGGGTTGCTTGCTTCTGGCCCCTCCTTACTACCATTGTCCAAAATGCCTCCTCATCATGACCCCTGACTGCATTCTCAGCATCCCGATTCACCAAGGCCCCTTGGGGGGGGTACCCTGTATGAGATTGTATTGAGCTGGCGATGTAGCAGTGTCTGGATTCAGGGATCCAGGATAAGACAGAATCAGAGGGCTCTGCACTCATGGATCCAGAATGAGGCTGAGAAGCAGAGGGCTCTGCACTTATGAAAAAACTTATAGGGCTGTGGATTGATTGCCTGTTACTAGTGATGTGAGTCGTTTTTTATTGTCATTTTTTTGTTTTTTTTGTCGTTTTTTTTGTTTAAAACGAAGATAGTCTGTTTTTTTTGTTTTTTATTGTTTTAAACTTATTCCATATTTTTCTTCCTTTAATCTAATAAGTATATTAGTCTTACCTATAATTTACTATACTACCATGCTTATACGGTTATACCTAGTATATGTATATAGTAATCTTTTAGAAAAACTGAATCACACAAAAAGTATATAATAGAAAGGAAAAACAAACCCTCATTTTTTATATGTACAGTATATACCTATATTTTTTAACTAGAACATAAAACATTCTTCCTCATTTCAAACAATATACATAATTGTGATTGGCAAGAGTACCAGTATATATATTCCAGATCGAAAAAAAAAATATTCACCTTTTTTTTAACCTTTTTGTTAACCTAATGTTGGTTAACCTTCATTTCCATGGAAGAATCATCACTAGATTGGGTAGAGCATATATGCTAGTTTCAATATCACAGGTACTGGTATAATATCCATAATACTGGTATAAAACAATAGATATAATTGTGATTGGCAAGAATACCAGTGTATATATATATATATATATATATATATGCCCTAGCACCCAAGGATGATGGGGCTCGACCCTGCAGTCCTTGTCATCCTTGGTCTTTTTCCACTTCGACTGTCCCCTCCACCCTTTCTTTTTCCTGTCTTTCCTCTCACTTTTTCTTTGTTTTTCCGCTGAGATATGCCCTTTAAATAGAGGTGAATCGGTTCTTCCTGAACTAAAAAAAAAAAAATATATATATATATTCCAAATAGAAAAATAAAAAAAATATAAATATTCATCTCTTTCTTTAACCTTTGTGTTAACCTAATGCTGTTTAACTTTCATTATCTGATTCTATTTCCATTGAAGAATCATTATCACTAGATTGATTAAAGCAAATAGTTTCAATATCACAGGTACTGGTATTTATTGCAGATTTGGATGTTGATGAAGCCAATGTAGCACCATGTTTTACTTCACTTTCTTGGAATTTTGCATTTTAGGATATAAATACTAGCTTTGCTGCTCTGTCTGTGCTTAATTGGTTTCTTTTGGCTGTATGGATATTACTGTATGTGCTAAATGATCTCGGAGGTAATGAAAGGGCGAAATAGAGGTGTATGAGTTTGTGTAGGTATATATGAGAGTATGCATGCGTATGTATCTGGAATTCTGGATGTATGCATGTGTATGGGGTATACAATAGATATAAATGTGTATATAAGTATTTATGTATATATTGGTATATATGTATATGGGTGTATGTGTATGTATATATATATATATATATGGATGGTCTCGTGGGGGGGGGAATATGTCATCGCGGGTCTAAAGGATAGTTAAGTGGGAGATTCAAAATCCGAGGCATGGATGGGAGAGTCCTGGGAAGGTTGGACAATGGGCAGTCAGCTCCCAGCCAGTGTTCTCGCAAGTTTAATGGATCTCAAGATACAAGACTTTCAGTGCAAGAAAGAGGCCAGTTTTTTCTGTAAATAGGCTGAAAAGGACATTCTATACTGGTACCATATGGCCTATTTTATTATTTATTTATTTATTTTTATAATATATATCATTGCAAAAGTATACCTTATAATTAAATTGGCAATATCTATATTAATTATTATTAAAAAAAAAAAAATAAAATAAAAAAAAAAAACGGTTTTTTTACATCACTACCTGTTACCTCTCATCCATTGGAAATTTCTAGCAGATTACAGTGGAGAGTTAATGACAAAACCCTACGTTTTTTCGTTAGAGTTATGTATATGTAGGCCTTCAAAGGACCTCTATGTTTATTTGCCTTTGGTATTTGTGCTGCCTAATGGTAAACAAAGAAATTACCTTGCCTTATTATTTCATTAGGCCTCGCTTTTGTTTATAGGGCTTGATGATCTCTCTCGGTTTATTTGCTATAGGCATTCACTACACTTAAATACCTGAAGGAATAGGCCTATCCTTTTTGTAGTTATTAGGCTTTATATTAAGAGGATTTCACTCAGAACTTATAGGAAGATAAAGTGCATCTTGCTTAAAGCATCGCTGTAACATAAGCAAGCTCTGAGTGAGCCGCTAATATAAATCTTCATCTTTTATTATTTGCTGACTTTGAAAAGTTCATTGACTCTTCTCTTGAAGTAATTTTCATGAGTCAGCAATGGAGAATTTTGAATATGAAATAATAAATTTGGTTTTCTTGTTGTCATGCAGGCCCAATGCCTACATATGGTGTTCTATGTATATATGGCAATTATTTTCATTCCCAATAGGCTATGTCGCCAATCCTGAGGCAATTTTGTGTAGATATTTAATTCAATTAATTAATAATTTATATTTAATTAATAAGTAAAGGTACCACATATGATACCATGTTGTAAGCATACCAGTATATAGTTTTTTCATATACTAGGGGGGCTGGAGAAATATTTGTATGTTATAGATTAAAATTTTTGACAAACTGTGTGTTTTAAACCATGTGAAATGAGTTAAAAAGAATGAAGTAGTAATTTAGAAAGAGAGAGGTTACTCAAGACCTATTTAAATATAAAAGTTCAAGAGGTCAACTTCTCAAGTTTAGTTAAAGTTATGTCAATCAGTTTGACTCCTCTTACGTATAGGAAATTTATGGAATTAAAGTAAAGTTATTAAGCATTTTAACTTTGCTCATTATTTGTCTAAGTTTTATAAGTCACCAGTTTTTAAATGCTGGTTTACTAATGTTGTTTTGGAGTTTTGTCATGTTTTGTTTTGTTAATGATTTATGTTTTAAAGTGACTTCTACGTTGGTGAGTTAATTGAAATGTACTATACTTCCATGTTGTGTTTGGTTAAGAGAGTTTGTACTGTATTCAAACCTACCACTTCAGACTAGTCAATACCCGTAGTTTTAGTAGAGTAAATGTTACTCCTCCACAGGTAGATCTGGAGGGCTTGGAGCTTTGAATTCTGTACTGGTTTTGTGTTGTTTGGTCTCTGGCCAAGGGAGGCCATAAGACCATTGTTGTTTGGCCCATGGCCAAGGGAGGCCATAAGACCATTGTTTGGCCCATGGTCTAGGGACACCATAAGAACCTTGTTGTTTGGCCCATGGCCTAGGGACGCCATAAGACCCTTGTTGTTTAAGCCAAGGGAGGCCATAAGACCCTTGTTGTTTGAGCCAAGGGAGGCCACAAACTATTCCTAAACTTTTGAAACCATCTTTGACATTTCCGCACATGCAGAATATCATTGCCATAAATGTCCTGAATGTTTCGCGTTGCTTCAGTAGCACTATTCCCTTTTTTGAACTCATAAAGCATTATATGACTGATATGCTCTTCTGATACCGCCATGTTTATGAGGGGTTCACATAAAGCAAAACACACATCTTCACTGGTCAAGGTCTGTAAAGTATGTAGTGAAACACGATAGATCATCTCTTAGATATAACCTTTGGAACATTTATGCTTAAACTGAGTAGGACTAGTTTAAATTTAATCTATCATAAAAATAGACATTACTTATGGGATGACCTGATATATATATATATATATACAGTGCTTAATTTGTGATGAAACGCTCTGGAACGCCATTCTGGTACTTTTATTTTAAAACCTAATTAAAAAAAAAGGTTTTTATTTTAATAAAGGTCAACAACATAATTTCATAATTTAAAATCCAACGAAATGCCCATACATAAGCTCCGCTTATATATAGCAATAGCATGTAAGTAAAGCAATTTTATTTTGTTTCACTTAGATGAAATAACATTTCACTTAGATGTTGTAATCATAGTCTAACTTTTTCTTTAAAATAATATTGTATTCAAAGAACTTTCATTTGCATGTTGCGCAGTTTTCGCAGAAAAAGCGCTTAAAATGCGTTTGTTTCTGGGGTGCCACCCCGGACCCTGCTGGGGAAGCTTACAGTGCTCCCTAGGGTGGCAATAAAAAATGAAGTCGCAAAATTTAAAATGTGCGGGTGCTCATTTTATTCGGTTTATTGAAAAAACAAATTCTGCCAAATTTCAAGTTCTTAATCTTATTTTAAGTGGTGGTACAAGACACAAAGAACTTTGTGCTCTAGGCTATTGGAAACGAGTGTTCGAGTGAGCTTCAAAGTTATACAAAACAAAAAACTGAAAAGAACGATTCTGATAAGACTCAAACAACCTCAAATAGGACTGCAATAGCTTGTAGTGATCTGATAGATTACAATTATGCCTAATTTTTCTGGCTTCGAATGAACGTGGATTTATTGGCATCAGGGAACAGCGTTAAAATCTTTCATTAGGGCAACTCCTCTTTCTGCCGGATCATTGACAACACTGATGGCAGAGACGCGCTGTTTCGCTTGTTGAAAATCTTCATCTTCCCACTGCTCCGGATCCTTGGAGAGGAAGGATGTGGGAAGCTGGAGCAGGTGGAAGAAGGCCAATGTGTTCTTCGTGACAAAGGCTGCCAAAGAAAGATGCTCAGCATCTCCCACATCAATTGTCACACGAGGCGAAGGACTCTTCCTTTCTTCATTTTTGAGCGCCTCAACCATGCCTCTTTTCACTGCACTGCTGAGATATTCATCAAAAAAGGCCAAAGCAACCTGATCCCTTTCAAAGCGGCCTCTGCCACGCGTCGGTTAACTTGTCTGTACTGCACCAGCTTTTGTATCAGCTCCAAGTCCAACCGCGGAGCATATCTGGCTACAGGGGCATTGAACCAAACTTTAACGTAAATCTCTGCAACAAAGAGGCAGAAGTCAGTAACACCCTGGAGCTCCTGGTCCGTGAGTTTCCCCAAGTTCCGCAACTGGTGATGGTACAAGAAGATCTTAAATGCATAGATGCATTTTGCCATCCACCGTGCCCTGTGGAGGGCACCCGGAGTTTGAATATGATTTCCCCATAGTAGATTTATTCCGAGAAATAGCAGTACGAGTTCCAGGAATTCATGGTAATCATCGCGAGGCTGCTGAGATCTCAACTGTTCATGCACAAACTCTGCAACTTTCTCCTTGAATGCGTGCATCCGATCTGCCACCTCACGGTCTCCCTCAGCAGAAAGAAATGAATCCTTTACAATCTTTGGCCACACCTCCGCCAATCTTTGAAAGAGCTTGATCTTTGGTCCCGAAGAGCATGCTACTAAGGCTTCGAAAACTTTTTTGAGAACTATTTCCGCGATGTGGTGACGACAAGCAAGATTGAGAAGTTTCTTCCCGAGCTTCTGCTCGAGGAATTGACAAGCGCCGTTCAAGCGACCGGTGTTACATGATGTCGTGTCAAAAGACATGGCTACGATCCTGGGAGATAACTGCCAGTCTTCCAGCATGTCATGCACTGCTGTTGCCTGTGCCAGACCTGTTGATGATGGCAGCTTTGGTACCCCCAACAGCTTCATCACACCTTCTCCTGAAACCAGGACTGGAAGGCGATCGACCTTCTCTTTGTTTGTAAGGTCTGGAAGGAGCTTGCCATCCCAATGAACTGTTAATGGTACCGTGGGGGAAAAGGACCTTCTCAGCTCATCCGCGATGTCTTGGCGGAATTTCATTTGAGCTAATCGGATTGTCTCTCGATTCAATGCGTAGTGCTCCATACTTTGTCCAGCAGCTGCTAAGGTATTGGCCACAACATGGACTGCCCGGCGATTGGATATCTTTGTGTGGTCCAACGCTTGCGCCAGTTCTTGAGTAACAATCTGATTTAACCCTCTTGATCTTTTCCTCTTGGGAGTGGCAGATGACGTGCCTCCTATTGCTCCGACATTCACCACATCTTCCTTGTCAGTATCCTCGTTTGTAGAACTGCTGCTCGACTCCAAAACCACGGACCTGTCCATCTTCTGGAGTTCATTCAGGTTCCTTCATTTCCTTTTCTCTTGCTCACGCTGCTGCGTCATTTTGTTCTCTTGTCTAATATACTTCTGATCAACAAGTCCTATAGTTCCTCGACGACCAGGCTCATGCTGCGCAAGAAGAAACGGCTTGTCTTCTTTATTTTTGATGATTTTGAGCGCATCACCGTGAGCGCAATCAAACAGGCCTTTCAGACCTTCTAGAAAGACCTTCTAGAAAGACCTTCTCCTTGTCCATCTGGGTTTTGGTACACCTCGCTCGTAATTTCTTTAAGCTTCTCCACTCAGAATGGAGGTTCTCCAGCTTGTCTTGTGCCTGGTGCGTAGCTTGAGTCGGAAGACTTGCATTCTTCCACATCTGTTCGACCTCTGTCATCACCAGTCGGCTACTTTCTCTGACAGGGCGAGACTTGGACAGGTGAAAGAACAAGAATCGTTCCAGGACCTGCCGCTTGGATGGCAATTTGGCTCCTGTAAGGGCATATGAGTTGGGAGAAGTCTCCAGTAGCCATAAAACAACATTCTTTCTTAGAGTAGTCGCCATTTTTCATCTACCTGCAAAGTATACAAAATAGAGAATTAGTAAGTGACAATGGTGGAAACTTTGTTACTCTTGTACCACCCCCTAATATTTATCAAAAGTCCTAAAAATTTGCCTGAGTGATTTTCTTCAGGAACTGCACCAAACGTGCCACCGCACTCACTCCTCCAGGCAACTTGGATTTTTACCCCTATTGGCTATTGCCACCCTAGCCACTGCTCCCCCAGACCCCCTAACTGTGAGGGCTTCACCTGCATTCCACTTCTTTTTCATTTACAAATTAAGCAATATATATATATATATATATACACAAAGCTGGGCACAAACCGTTAATCCGTTAATCGTTAATTAACGAAGTTAACTTTTTCGTTAACGATTTAACTTTTAAGTTAACTTTGAAAATCATTATCGGACTAATTAACTTCCGTTACATTTAACTTCCGTTAACTCAAGTCCGTTAACCCAAAAAATTCATAAATAAACGTTTAAAAGCTTATATTATTTTCAGTGCTGAGCAGGTGCGCAATTAATCCGCCACTGTTAATAGTGATGAACGAATTTCCATTTCCGCAGTGCAAAATCAGGCGATATATTTGTTTCTGTCGCCCCAATTTGTGTCTTACCAAATATGGTAGTTATTTATGGCATTGGTTTGAGCAAAACATGGTCGACTGTAAAATCAGGCGGAAAGATTTGCCATTTGAGTTGAATGTTTCAACTTCTTTCAAGAAATATCATGAGCATTTTAAGGCACTTTCAATAATATATATGTAACAATTACAACAAATAACTACATTCGTTTCATTTGCAGTCTGTCTCTTGCGCAACATGTTTGTGCTAGTGAATATTTAAAAATAATCGTTGTCAAGTAAGTCATGTATATTTATAATATGTCTGTGAGTACCTTATTAGTAGTCTCCTTGATACATTTCAAGAACCATAAAACTGATCAGGTAAGATTTCAATTCTCATGTCACTTTGATGACATAAATTAAGTCAATTGATGTCTTACAATGGGAGCATTTTCACCTCATCTGGTTGGACAAGTATGACAACACCAAGGTCGCCAGGGTGAGGAAAAGCATGGAGGGTACAGTCGAGGAGGCCATGAAGCAGCAGTCCAACGAAGTGGGCAGCAACAGTGGAGGCAGCAACAATGAGGAGGAGGATGACTTCTTCAGTGCTGTCATCCAGACAAAAGAGAGCAGCAGAAGCCACAGGTCACTCAAGGGCAAGGCCCAGAACTTGGTCAAGACCTGGCTGGAGACCAACTCCAAGGACTTGCTGACAGATGCTGCCTTCTAGGGTGAGCAAGTGTTGGTGGACTTGTTCATCAAGTTCAACACAGCCATCCCCTCCAGTGCTGCAGTGGAGCGTTTGTTCTCTATGGGCAAGGACATCCTGAGGGCCAAGAGATCATCCCTGTCTGATGAAAACTTTGATATGCTAATTTTCATGAAGGGCAACATGCATCTCATGGACAAAATGGAGAACGAGAAGAAGAGGGAAAATTAAATTATATATATATTGTGTTTTTCATTTTTTTATAATAAAAGTTAACGTTAACGGTTTATCTGTAACTTCCGTTACATGTTTAACGGATTAATGGTTAATGAAGTTAACTTTTTGGTTAATGGATTAGTGGTTAACGGTGCCCACCACTGATATATATATATATATATATATATATATATATATATATATATATATATATATATAAGCACACCGGACAAAAAATTAGTCACCCCTCTCAGAATGTACCTAATAATGTGTGACAGCGCCTCTGGCCTTGATAACCGCACGAATCCGGCGAGTTTAGTATGTGGAGGTACGCCTGCTGGTTCAAATTCATCGTCACTGGAATGAGAGGGCCCATTTCGTGGTATGAAAAACATCCCCAGAATATCACGGAACCACCTCCAGCCTGAACAACACCTTCGACGCATTCATGATTAAAGGCTTCATTGGACCTGCGATGTACTCGTTGCCTCCCATCATTGGAGAACAAACAAAAACGGGACTCATCGGACCAAATTACACGTTTCCAATCTGCCGCAGTCCAGTTTTTGTGCCTCTGAGCCCATTTATAACGTGCCAAGTTGTGACTTGCTGTTAACAGCGGCCTCTTCCATGGTACCCTGCTCCAGATGTCCATTGCATGCAGTTCTCGTCGCAATGTCCATTCGGAAATTGGTCGCTGGAGAACCTCATTGGTTTCTTGGAGCAATTGTTCTCTGGTTTGAAAACGATTTGCAGTTACTAGACGAGAAACATGGCGGCGGCCCCTATTGTCGAGAATTGTTTTCCAGCCACAGTTACGCCATCAATTTTCAGTTGATTGTGAACTACACCACTCTTTGTAAACTTGCTGGACAGTACGCGTTGACACACCAACAAATTGGGCAACTTCAGACATTTTGTGTCCGTGGGCTCTGCCAAACACGATGGCTCCTTTTTGCCACTGAGTAACGTCTGCCTCACGACCCATTTTGCAGACTATATCCAACACACACTTTGTTCTTCACCACCTCACGAAACAGATCTGATCCTGTGTGCTACATCACCGCTACTTGTCACTTACCAATGCTACATCAGTGCCCTCTGTGTGACCTTGAACTTCCTACTATCGGTGCTAGTAGGGGTGACTAATTTTTTGTCCGGTGTGCTTTATATATATATATATATATATATATATATATATATTAGGGCATTCTGCGGCTATAGGGGTGATGTACAAAGTTTGGAATTCAATACCCCACACATGTTTAATCAAGTCCATTTATTAACTGAACAACACAAACAAAATTTTATTCAATTTGAGTAATATTTACTGGTCCCCCAAGAGCCTCCTTCAAGTCTTATTGAGGAGATTATGGAATCAGCGGAACAAAAAATGGACTTCTGTAACTTTACATCCAAAACAATTAACAGTTCTAAACCTTAGTCTTTTCAACACATTAAGAAAACAATGAAAAATTTACCAACATATCCATAGGGATCATATGTAATGAGACTTCTTTGCACTGGGCATGGTCTTCCGATGATGCTCGATCACTTGGAATGCCAATTCTTTCTCGTCTTCGCGCTGGGTGATCGAGCTGTTGAAGTCAGTTGCGAGCTTCACCGCTCGCTCAGCACAGTCATTGACGACCCTAATGGCCCTAACTCTCCTTCATCGCCACCAGGTCCTCCAGGTAGTGGGGAACTTTGAGTCCCATGCATTTGAAGAAGCTAGCAGTCCGTTTAGTCACGAAGTCTGGGAGAGTGAGCAGATACGGCGATTTCATGCACTTTGACTCGAATTTTCTTAGACCCTTCTTGCATGCAGGACCTCATGGAGATTTTTAAGCATATGCTTCTTTTCCAAATTGTCTACAATATCCGAGAAAAAGGCGAGACCAACAAGGTCTTCACTGAGGTACCAGAGGTGGTTCTGAGCCTTGGCTATCGCAATGGTTGCAACTGCCTCGTCTTTGGTCTTGTATCCTTCAAGCTGTCGGAGGAGCTCGATGTCGTTTTGAGGAGTATCGACGCCACTGGGTGCCTCAAACCACACTTGAAGGTAAATTGTAGTGGAGAATACGTTGATGCGTCGCAGCGCCTTCTCTTCCAACGGCGTTAGGGAAAACTGCCTCCAAAACAAGAAGATCTTGAGGGAATAAATTCCTTTTGCCATCCACCTAGCTCGGTGGAATGCTCCGGGATTAGTGATGAGTCGTTTTTTATTATCGTTTTTTTGTTTTTTTTGTCGTTTTTTTTTGTTTAAAACGAAGATAGTCTGTTTTTTTTGTTTTTTATTGTTTTAAACTTATTCCATATTTTTCTTCCTTTAATCTAATAAGTATATTAGTATTACCTATAATTTACTATACTACCATGCTTATACGGTTATACCTGAATCACACAAAAAGTATATAATAGAAAGGAAAAACAAACCCTCATTTTTTATATGTATATACCTATATTTTTTAACTAGAACATAAAACATTCTTCCTCATTTCAAACAATATACATAATTGTGATTGGCAAGAGTACCAGTATATATATTCCAGATCGAAAAAAAAAATATTCACCTTTTTTTGAACCTTTTTGTTAACCTAATGTTGGTTAACCTTCATTTCCATGGAAGAATCACTAGATTGGGTAGAGCATATATGCTAGTTTCAATATCACAGGTACTGGTATAATATCCATAATACTGGTATAAAACAATAGATATAATTGTGATTGGCAAGAATACCAGTGTGTATATATATATATATATATTAGGGTGGTCCAAAAGGTTAAAGCATCGACTAAGTTCTCTCCACAAGGTTGGTTTTATGCCTCTTGGTGTGGACAGTATTTGTGCAAAGTTTCACGTTATTCGGTTAATATTTAGGAGTCGCCCCACTTGCCCCCTTTTTGAAAATTTGGGAAAATATATAGACAACTGAATAACTAAATTTTTTTTTGGTTCTCAAAGAATATGAAAGAAAACAGTAAGACAATAGGACATGATAATGGGTGTATCTTCATTATTTCTTCTGCATCAGAGTCGCCTTGGATGGTATTGGTATCTGTTTTCGGTGGGCGGCTACGAGTTGTAGGAGGTACTGCTTCTGGTCCTCGTTTCGTGTCAAAGTGTCATTGTAGCGTTGTGCGAGAGCAATACCTCGCTCGGCAGCATCATTGACGACTCATCTTTAAGGCGCGATCTCTAAGTTCCCTGTAGTTCTTGTCATTTGGCCATTCCCGTGGATCTTTTTGAAGTAACTGGCGCGCTTCCTCCTTACCTCCAACTTTCAAGGCATCAAAGAGGGTCAATGTCCTTTTCGTGACGAAGGATGCCACATCATTTTCAACACCAGCTTCCGCCATGTCGATTCGTCGGGGGCAGCCATTCTTTTGGGGATGTTGGAGGTGTTGAACCATTCTCCTTTTGGTATCAGGATCGATCCTATTATCGAAGAAGGCCAGTCCAATCAGATGCTCCGACAAGTACCACAGGTGGCGTCTTAGAGCTGTCTTCGCCGCTTGTGCAGCTCCTCCGTGTGGATATTTTTCCAGAAGATGCAGCATTTTGAGATCATTGAGAGGAGCTTGTGTCCCCATTGGCGCTTCATGCCAGTACTTGACGTAAATCAGACTGACAAATAAAGCCAGCTGAGTCATGTTTCGTTCTTCGCGTGCTGTGAGCTTGAATTGATAGTGAAAGAGGTAGATTTTGAGCGCATAAATCGCCTTCGCCATCCATCTCACGTGGTGCATGGGACCCGGAGCTCGGATAAAGAGTTGACCACCAGTCTTTCCCCCCAGGAAGAGCAAAGATAGTTCAAGGAACTCCTTGTAGTCGTCATGAGGTTGGCTTGCCTGAAGAGCCTTAGGGAAGTAAGTGAGCATCTCTTTTCTCATCTCTTGGAGTTGAGGGTTCTCGAACAAGCTGTCCGATGCTGAGACAAATGCTTCGTGGGAGAGAGATGGCCATTCCTTTTGAAATCGCTTAAAAAGGCCTGTTTCAGGACTTCCTGTTGAGCCAAATATTGAGGCAAAGACATCAGCAAGTACGACTTCAAGTATATGATGTCGACAACCGATCCAAACTAGCTCGTGACCCAATGCTTCTTCAATCCTGACAAAGGCTCCGCGATGTAAACCCGTGTTTGACGCAGTGGTATCGAAGACGAGACCTCTCACATGCTGTTCCACGTTCCATAATTTCATAGTTTGAAGGCATGCCTGGGCCTGTGCTTCTCCAGTTCCTTGTTTCATCTTTGGGACACCAAGCAGCTTCTCCTGTCCATTGAATGTTATAAGGATTGCTATCCGATGCACATTCGTCTTCTTCCCTTCAATGCCGGGGAGAAGCTTTCCGTCCCAATGGAGAAGGACAGGGTCTTCTAGAGAGAATGATTCTAGGTCTTCTCGAGCTGCCTGTTCTCGCCCACTTTCTCTGTAGCGATGAATAGAGCTCCGAGAGCACGTCATCCCAGACAGATCATGCCCCGCGGCCTGTAATACAGCTCCAGTTACGAAAACAGCATTCCGGTCAGAAAGATTGGTGCGATCCATTGCTCCAATGACTTCTGGAGATTGGAAAATGTTCGTAACCTTGTTTTTGGGACGCTTTGGTGCCGGAGCTTCAGACGAAGAAGGAATCGGAACCGATGGTCTATAGTCGTCGTTGTCTTGCGAAAAAAGAGAAGAAGAGGAAAGATCAATTGATGACACTCCTGCTTCTTCCAAATCTTTCTGTGTTGCTTCATGCCTTGCCTTCCTCTTGGCTTCCTTCTCCATTCTGGATCGCTTTCTGTCCTCTTGTGTAGTCGTTTCCTTATCAATGCCAGCCTTGCTGCAAGAATTGACGTCCTTGCGCTGCATGGACAGGAAATTTCGGTCCTCAACGTTGACGATTGTGCTCATGGCATCACTGGTTGCGATGTCAAACAGTTCCTGGATGTCTGCTTTGAAGATGTCTTCATTCATTCTATCGCTGGCACGTTGCCCGGTCCTGTGCTTCTTGAGTGTTTTGTAGCGGTCTAAAAGCTTTGAAAGCTTACGGACACAGGAGTCGATCCGTTGAGTTGGGATCTGCGCTCGGGTCCAGACTTCAATCACCCTCTGGCATGCCTGGTTCAGACTGTCGGAGGTGGTTTGCTTTTGATTGATGTGGTGGTATTGCCCCAAGAGGAGGGCGTCAAGGCATGTAGGGAGCCTTGACGTGGATAAAGTTCCAGTTGCCATCCCTAGAAGCCAAACTTTTGGAATTGATCGAGTTTGAGCCATTGGACCTACGGAAGAAAAAGTACATTATATAATATATATATTCAGAGTGGGGCGACCTCTAAATATTCACCAATCACGCTGCAATTTTGCACAGACCATGTGGACACTAAATGGACAAAACCCACACTTGTGGAGACTAAGACAATTTTGAAATTTCCCCCTATGGATTTGGACCACCCTAATATATATATATTCCAAATAGAAAAATAAAAAAAATATAAATATTCATCTCTTTCTTTAACCTTTGTGTTAACCTAATGCTGTTTAACTTTCATTATCTGATTCTATTTCCATTGAAGAATCATTATCACTAGATTGATTAAAGCAAATAGTTTCAATATCACAGGTACTGGTATTTATTGCAGATTTGGATGTTGATGAAGCCAATGTAGCACCATGTTTTACTTCACTTTCTTGGAATTTTGCGTTTTGGGATATAAATACTAGCTTTGCTGCTCTGTCTGTGCTTAATTGGTTTCTTTTGGCTGTATGGATATTACTGTATGTGCTAAATGATCTCGGAGGTAATGAAAGGGCGAAATAGAGGTGTATGAGTTTGTGTAGGTATATATGTGAGTATGCATGCGTATGTATCTGGAATTCTGGATGTATGCATGTGTATGGGGTATACAATAGATATAAATGTGTAATAAGTATTTATGTATATATTGGTATATATGTATATGGGTGTATGTGTATGTATATATATATGGATGGTCTCGTGGGGGGGGGGAATATGTCATCGCGGGTCTAAAGGATAGTTAAGTGGGAGATTCAAAATCCGAGGCATGGATGGGAGTCCTGGGAAGGTTGGACAATGGGCAGTCAGCTCCCAGCCAGTGTTCTCGCAAGTTTAATGGATCTCAAGATACAAGACTTTCAGTGCAAGAAAGAGGCCAGTTTTTTCTGTAAATAGGCTGAAAAGGACATTCTATACTGGTACCATATGGCCTATTTTATTATTTATTTATTTATTTTTATAATATATATCATTGCAAAAGTATACCTTATAATTAAATTGGCAATATCTATATTAATTATTCAAAAAAACAACAAAAAAAACAACAAAAACAGTTTTTTTACATCACTATCCGGGATAGCGGAAGAGACTCTTCTTCTGCTTCCTTGGAGGGACGGTTGCCCCCAAGAAGAGAAGCGCCAGCTCCATGTATTCTTGGTAATCATCCCGGTCCTGCTTCTGACTAAGTCTGGTACTGATGAATTCAACAGCACTGTTCCGGTTATCAGAGACAAAAGTCTGCAAGGGGTCAGGGTCTTGCGGGTCATCTTCAAAGGGATGGTAGCTGCCCTGGTCAATGAAGCTCCAGTAATCCCTGAAGCGAGCAAACAAAGGAATGTTCGGGCCAGAGGAAGAAAAGAACTTGTCAAAGACTGCAGTTACCACCAACTCGTGAGTGTGGTGGTGGCAAGCGAAGAAGATGAGTGGACGCTGCAAGACTTCTTCAATTGTGACACATGCTCCTGTGTGGAGACCTGTATTTGCCGCCGTTGTGTCACATGCTCCTGTGTGGAGACCTGTATTTGCCGCCGTTGTGTCACAACATATTCCTGCAATGAATGGTTTCACCTTCGGCCAACTGTCCAGCACGGTGAGTATGGCATCTCCCATTGCTCTTCCGGTTCCTGATGCAATTTTTGGAATGGCCAGCAGCTTTTCGAAGCCTTCTCCTGATACAACGATGGGTAAGCGATCCGACTTACCACCTCGTTCATCGGGAAGGATCTTCCCATCAAAGTGGAGAATGCACGGCTTCTGGGGGTCAAAGTTGGTCTTAATGTCCTCGGCAATTCTGTGTCGTGTTTTGGTTCTGGCACCATGAATGGAGGTCGCTGAGAGCGTCACTTCTCGCACATTCACCCCAGCTGCTGACAGGGCAGGAGCGACGATGTGTATGGCTTTTTGCATGCTTGTATTTGTCCGGTCAAGGGCCGCGACGAACTGGGGGTCATCGATAACCCGGCGAGGGTCCATCATCATGGCTTTTGGCTGAGAGCCACATTGGCGGAGGTGGTGGCTGACCTGAGTGAATTCCTCTCCCGAAGACTCGGTGGAGCTGGACGAGCTGCCAGTCAATTCTGCATCTGCCTCTGCATGCTCCGGCTCCCGTATTCGTTTCATTTCCTCCTTAGACTTGTGTCGTCATCGCTCCTCGTTCTCCTGCTTCATTGCCTTGGCCTTGGATGCTTTGGTAAATGCAACGTCTTCTGGGCCAATGACCATCTTTCTCATTGTCCGTTGGTCTTTAAGGAAGTCGCAGTCCTCTTTATTTGTCTTCGAAGATCCAGCTTCAGAGTGAGCAACATCAAACAAGGTCTCCATGTCCAACAAGAACTGTTGTTCATGAGCTCGCTGTGTTTCCGTTCGTCAATCCTTGTGATTAGACAACTTCACGTACCTCTCGTGAAGCTTTTTGAGCTTGGCAACAATGTATGGCTTGTGGGATGTCTTCAACGATGCTTTTGTCCACACCTCCATGAGTTGTTCGGCCACATCACTACATGCTCTTGGAAGGCTTTGCTTCGTGACTCGTTGGATGAAAAACAGACGCTTTCCAACTTCACCCATGGTGGGAAGCTGTCTCATGGAAGAGAAATCCTCCTCCCTGAGGTGCCCGAGAAGCCACAAACTCACTTGCTTGTGTGCGTGTTGTTGCCATCTGTGAAACAAATAAGACTCATTAGTAGTGGTACGACACGTCAGACTGATAACAGTTTGTAGGCAGGCAGCAGATGCCCACCTAGTGGGGATGGGTTGATGAACGGAAAGTGGTGTGTGTGTGTGTGTGTGTGTGTGTGTTTGGGGACGAGTAGTGCTAGTTGTGTGCTCGTGTCAATTGTGTGCTCATGTCAATACACTCGCTATTTCAACGCTCTACAAGTTGACCCAAACCTACAAGGGGCTTGGGGGAGTGGAAGGAATGAGACTATCAAGACTATGTTTTGTGTGGGTTTCTTTTTAGTACAAATGGATCCAGTTTAGCATATGTGCGTTGCTGGATTTTGAACTTCATGTTTTCGGAATGCCCTATATATATATATATATATATATATATATATATATATATATATATATATATATATATACACACACACACACCATATATTACAGCGTATAAGATGACACTTGAAGCATTAAAAACTATGCTAAAACCAGGGGTCATCTTATACGCCAGGATACAAAAAGTTACCTTAAAAATATGCAGTGTTTACAATGTTTATTTCTCACTAAAATCCATATATTAAAACATTAAAAGCACTGTAGAATTAAAAAAAAACACATCACATTCATTTAAAATTCCTCAAATCCATCATCTTCATCATTTGAAGTAAAGAATTCATCATAAACATCTTGAGTGACATTGTTTACAGAGGCATCGTAACGGTCCCAGTCCGACTCTGATATACTAGCTTTGGCTTCATTGTTGGTGTCCCACAACATATCCTCCACACCATCCATAGTGTTAGGAGATACTGCACTTTTTGAAGGATTTGATGACAGTCTCTACTTTCACTTTATCCCATGCTTTGATTATGAAATCACACACATCATCAAGTGGTGCAGCATGCATAGCCCCACCTTTTGTAAAGGATTTCACACCATCAATCATCCATTTATTCCACTCTTCTCACACATGATCTTTAAATGGTTTATTCAGGCAAACGTCCAGAGGTTGCAGTACAGAAGTCAGACCACAAGGTATTACAGCGATCTCAGTTTTATATGAAAATAAAAACCCACTCTAAGAGACAGAGTTTATTTCCACAACAGTTTCGACGCCCACTGGCATCCTCCTCGGGTGGATACAGAAAAACGAACATTTTTCTGTATCCACCCGAGGAGGATGCCAGTGGGTGTCGAAACTGTTGTGGAAATAAACTCTGTCTATTAGAGTGGGTTTTTATTTTCATATTTTGACCTTCACGTAGAAAAAAGTGAAGTTTTTTGCATTTATAATCTCAGTTTTATTTTGTGCTAATTGAGTTTTAATATCCTCAGTTACATGACTGAAACATATCCCAGACCAACAAACTTAGTTCCTTGCGCATACCCCCTGGCCACTTGTTCCACACATTGGCAGTCCATAATTTTACACCATCCTCAGTCATCCACCCTTTTTCCTGAACATGTGCAAAAACACTGGGTGGGAATTTAATTTTAGGCTTCGTTTTGTGCTTGAAGATGACCATGGGTTTTAGCTTAGTGCTGTTGGCCATACACGATAACACAACTGTGAACCTTGTCTTTTCATGGCCTGTACTCTTGATTAGCACAGTTTTCACACCTTTTGATTCCACTGTTCTTTTGCCCAACATGTTGAAGTTCATGGGGTTTTCATCCATATTTCCAGTGTTTGACAGTGAAAAGTTGTTTCCGCCTCTGATGAATAATAAACTGGTGAAATCTGGTAACTGTATGGTCAAGGTCAGCAGGAAGTTTGTGATATTTTTGTTTTCTGACATAATACCAGACTTTTCCTTCTCATGAACCAGTTGCACCATCCAACTGTTGCCTTAAAATCTCTGCTCTCTTTGGGGTTTGACCTTGCCCACTTTAGTGCATGTAATCGTATCCCATTTCTTGTGATGATGTAGCCATCTTGCCTCTGTTCATTTACCTATTCTGCGACGTGATTCTCCAAGTCTGGCCAGTGAGTGATTCCTCTTCTCATCGAACATTTTGACTTTGGCATTTTTTCTAAAATTGCTTCATTCTTTATCCAATCTCTTACCATCTTCTCAGTTATGTGAAATTTCCTTGCAGCAGCACAGTTGTTCGATTCCTTTGCAAATGCAATCACTTTTAACTTAAAACTTGCTTCGTATTTTCTTTGTTTTGCGGGTAGCTCCATGATTAAAACTTTTGTCTGGGTGAGGGAGAAGCCAGAAATATACTGAAGAAATCAGGGTTGGCACAGAAGTGGGTAACCTGTTTTTCCCCACCTGGGTTTTTTAAAAACCCACTTGGAAAACCCACTATTTTACCCACGAAGGTGGGTTTTTTCAAAAGTTGCCATTTCTTTTATATTTATCTGTATTTTTTTTATTAAAATAGGAATACCATTTGTTATATTATTTATAATTACTAACTGATGCTCTATAAACTAAACAGGTTATTCAATCTATGTAGGACATTAAAAAGTTTAGTCAATAAGTTTACATTTGTATTGCAGCATTGAACAGTAGGTTATGAAACTCATTGAAAAACAAAATTAAAATACAGTATGTGTGAAATGATCCAAAACCAAATAGCAAATTCCAGTATTTAACTATTAAATTGTTATAAAACTATAAGACAGTATGGCTCATAAACATTTTATAATTACTCCATTGTCTCCATGACCATATAATCAGAATCTACCTCTAGAGGTGGAGTTGCTAAGCACAAGTACCTGTGTATTTTAACTAATTTTGTGGCCTTATCTACACCTAGCCCATTTCTTAATTTTGTCCAGACCAAACCAAAAGTAGAGAATATTCTCTCAATGGATGCAGAACTTTGGGGACAGCTAAGCAAATGCTTAAAATATTGACAAAAATCAGTTGGCAGTGTTCTTTTTTTGCTGTGCGATTTTCCATAAGCTGCCACCATTTTGCAGGTCTATCTTTATACATGGCAAGAACTTGTGGTTGAAACATTGAAGCTGGAAATATTCCATCATCTTTAATCCTAAAAGCCATGAACTGTGGGAGAAACTTAGGCTTGTGAGTTGTTATCCACTCTTCTGCTTCATCTTCTTGCTCAGCACTCAGTTTTGCTCCTGCATAAATAAACAAGAATATGAATATGAGAACAATGTCAATCTGGGAGGAATAATTGATTAATTTTTTTTTATTTCTAAATAGATATTATAGCAGCTCAATAAAAAAAAATCTACTATATAGTAGTTAGCTAAAGACCATATACACACCTATTTAAGTATTGTACATTACCAGATATTTTAACATGTACCCTACATACCACCTATTTGAACTAAGAATCTTGAGCAAAATACAACCACAGTGCATGTCTAATCTAGCATAAGGTAAATAAAAAAAAAAACCTAATGCAGAAGGATCCATCAAGTTGGCAATATATAAGAAAGGTTCAATTGCTTCATCCATTCTTGACTTGATGCTTGATCTGTAAGGTTCCAGTGCTTCACTTTGAAGTAGACTTATCCAAACATCAGTTGCAGTGGACAATGTTGCTGAATCACTTTGGAGCTGTAACAAAATATTTTCTATTCTACAGGGTGTCCCGTAAGTCTGGACCCATAGGGAAAAATAATAAAATTACAAAATAGTCCAAAAATTTATTACATAATCTGTTCAAAGTGTCTGCCGTTGTGTCGCACACACAGGTGAAGACGCAATCTCCACTGCGACAGCACTTTCTGAATCACAGTCGCAGAAATTTCTTGACACGCCTCCACAATGCGTGCTTTAAGGTGGAAAATGTTCTGAAGTTTGACCTCGTACACTTTGGCTTTCAAGTGGCCCCACAAATAAAACTCCAGCGGAGTAAGATCATAATAAAAAAATAATAAAAATAATAATAAAAATAATGAAAAAATATATTATAAATAAATTTTTGGACTATTTTGTAATTTTATTATTTTTCCCTATGGGTCCAGACTTACGGGACACCCTGTATGGTTATATAATATAAAAGTACTTATAGATGTGAATCTGCTACATATGTACATATAAAATTATGTGAATAATACATGTTTATTTCTATTTATTTACCATATTGAGAGCTTCAGCTACTTCTGTAATTTGCTTTAGAAGGTCTACCATATCTTTGTACAGATGAGTGTTGGCCAAGACTTTTGCTATATTGTCATCGATCTTATGTTCATTGGATATCTTAACATATTTCTAAAGGTTTTTTATGAATGTTTCAGTACAAGCTTTTTGACTATTCCACCGAGTGTCATTAGGTATTTGTGGCATCATTTCTCCTTTTTCTTGGAGCCATCCCTATGAATACAAAAAAAAAGTTATATTAATTCCTATTTATAAGGATATAATTCATTCAATACAAGTTACTACTGTACAAGAAAGTAAAAATTAAAACTTGAGCCATGTTTCATATTAGAATAAATACATACTTTATCAAACTAATTTGATAATTTTAATTAAACTTCATAATACTGTAGATACCATGATACATACATGAGGCTGATGATGGTTTCTGAAATATTTTTGAACTTCAACTACGTTTCATAACAGTTTGAGGTGTAACTACTTTTTCCAGCAAATTAAGATAGTGGGCTGAGCAGCCATATGCAATGATGTGGTCCACTTGTTCATCCTCTTTCATCAATTCCTTCATTCATTTCATTTTAGCCTCATTGTCTGTGCATATTGCAAAAACCTGTTGTAGAACACAAATTTTTATTGTAACATTTTATACCAATTTACAGATTGAGTACAGGAATAACCATCAGAGACTTGATTATGTTCTAAAAAAATCCAAAATTTACATATAAAACATTTAAAATTACCGGTAGTTAAAGTAAAACAGATTAAGTTATATATTTCATTATATACTATATCTAGGAACCAAATCTCTGACTGTCTGTACAATAAATTCAGTACCAGTATTACAATATTTTGCAATATTTTATTTCAAATTATTTTGTAAGGATGTCAATGATTGTTTTCAGTTTCAAGAATAATATGAAGAAATTTTTTTTATAATTAATAGTATTAATTACAATTTAATTATTGATAACTATTGTATTTTACACAAGTTCTTGTTCCCAGATGTATATTAAAACTTATTTTTTCAATAATCAAAGACAAAATAAAATTGTGCAATTTATGGAATCAATATCTATGTAAAAGCTCACCTTTTTGTTATACTTTTCTTTGATTTCTTCCACTGCTAATTTAACTTCTCGCAGACAATATTCTGAAGTTTTCTTTGCAGATCCTGAATCAATGGCTTTAAGTAGAAATGATGTTTGACCTGTGTGCACTGATGAGGCTAATATAGGGTTATTCTTCACAGATGACCATCCATCCATGCATAATGTCGATGTGCAATTGGCTGCACTCAACTGTTCTTTCAGACTATTCTCTACATCATTGTAAACTTCATCCAACAAATGCCCTACTAGATCCTTGCGTGATGGAGTCTTATAACTTGGTCTTGCAAAGTTGCAATATTCATCATTTCTTTAAAATATTTCTCTTCAGCAGTCAGGAAAGAAAGATTGGTAGCATAAAAAAATCTTGCAATTGCTTTGTCTATTGCTTCTTGCTGTGCTGCAGTTGTTACAATTGAAAAACCTTATTTTTGGCTGTACAGTTCTGTGGTGGCTATGTACCCATTCTTGAACTGACTTTGCTTTCTTTTTCTGTGGTGTTTTGAATGCTAGTACTGAAGCAGTTGATGTTGTACTTGTTTGTTTCATCATCAGAAAGCATCAATTCTTCATGCGCTTCATCTGAATGGCTTGATGAAACAGAAGGCTTAGGTGAAGGGTTTTCATAGCCTAATGATGTAACTTGTTTAGGGCATTCATTTAAATGGGCTTTTATCCATTCAATTTTACCACTTATTTCAGTGTTACAATACTTGCATATAACTTTATTTGTTCCTTCTACACTTAATACTTCATTCCATTCACCCTTACTTTTTCTTCCTGCACCTGCTACACGTGGCATTTTTCTTTGTAAATAATATGTTCAATTTTATATTGTAACTAATTAATTATAATAGATTTTTTTAATTAATATAATTATATATAAATAATACACTAATATATATATATATATGTGCGTGTGTGTGTGTGTGTATAATACACTATAAAATTATTTTACATTCAATCTTACACACAAAAATATTAATAATTATAGCTGACAGCTATCAAATAAAATTTATTGTAGTGTACAGTATTTAAATAATAGTTACAATCAAGTGTGTCAAGTGCTGATGCCTGACACTATTTGTTAACAAACTCTTTTTCTCACTACTGGGAACCACCTGAATACTGTACATTGCATTATTTGATCCTTACTGACTAACCCTGAAGTATGAACAGACAGAGCTGGGCAATAAATACATTGAATGTATTTAAATACTAAATACTAAATACATGGGAGAAATGTATTTAAATACTAAATACTAAATACATTTTACGAATGTATTTAGATACTAAATACAAAATACATCAATTGTATTTAAATACATTTGTAAATACATTTTAAATTGTTATCTGCAGATATATCACTGTTTGATTCACCGGATTTGCTTGTTGAAGCCATGACACGCACACGATAAAGAAATCAACGGCTTTTGACTAAGAGTGGCATACAACTGATTGAACTGACACGTTGAAACATGAACCATGCTGTACTACACTGTCGACGCATCGTACTGTGCTAGTACAGAACGTGTATTAAACCAGTAAAAGTATTTACATTTTTATATTTTAAGTATTTAAATACATTGTATTTAAATACTCATTAAAGTATTTAAATACTATATTTAAATACATGAAAAACAATGTATTTATAAATACAGTTCTAAATACACAAATGTATTTAAATACAAATGTATTTAAATACTGCCCAGCTCTGTGAACAGAGCACATGTTCAAACAAGTTACACAGATCACTCCCATGAATTGTCACCCTTTGGTAATTGGGTGGAAATCTGTTTGAACATGTCTGCTGTCAGGGGTGGTTGAGTTTGCTAAATGAGTTGTGTGTTTATCTAAAATATAGTGTGTGTCATGAAATATTTTATAAATTAAATACAGGTGTATTTTATTGTGTCAACTGTATTCCTTTTATAAATGTTATCATCATCTTATACCTCTAAACTATTTAGCAGGTATAAAAAGATAAATAACATTAGTTATTATTGTATTGGAGACTTATAATAACATACTTTTGAAAAAACCTGATTTTTCCTCAATTTTGTCCGGGTTTTATTGAAAAAAAAACCCTGGGTATGCTGGGTTTTTTCAATAAAGTGGGCAATTATGCCAACCCTGGAAGAAATGTACCCACTAGCTGACTCAAGGTTGACTATGTCACAAACAATATGGTCATTGACCTTTAACTTACCACAAACTGCCACTACTGACAATAGTCTGCTGGTGGTTTGGGGAGTCGTCTTATACCACAGGTATAAGCAAAAATCATGAAATTTAGACTGAAACTTGTGCCTCATCTTATACAAAGGTCGCCTAATCTGCTGTAATATACAGTCTATATACCGGGTGTCCGAGAATTATCTGTACAATTTTTGGCTGTTATTAAAAGTCAACCATGAAGTGTAGAAATTCCAGTGTTGTCCCATTTTACAGAGAAACTCATTAAGTTTTTTCTGACAAAATTTTGACAAGTTTTTTCTTTTTTGTACGCGGGTGACAGACATTGATGATTTAAAAGCAAGAATCACAGCTGCTATTGAGCGAATTGATGTGGATATGCTGCAGCGTACATGGCAACATTTGGATTATTGATTGGATGTTTTGCGAATCACTGATGGTGCACATATTGAATGTTTTTTAACAATGTTACTTTAATAAAAGAAACTTTTGAAAATACAGATTCTAAATAATCTTGTTTAAGAATTTTACGTGTGTTATCAAGAATTTTATTAAAAGATGAAATTGTACAGATAATTTTCGGACACACTGGAATTTCTAAAAAACTTGTCAAAACTTGGTATCAGAAAAAACTTAATGAGATTCTCTGTAAAATGGGACAACACTGGAATTTCTACACTTCATGGTTGACTTTTAATAACAGCCAAAACTTGTACAGATAATTCTCGGACACCCTATATATAATATATATATATATATATATATATATATATATATATAAAAATTATATATATATATGTGTAAAAAATGAACAATGAATAATCAATATTCATTTTTTACATAAGAACCAAAATTGCTTAACGCGAGTTTGGATAATAATTTTACTTGTAGCTTCCTATTTTTGTTCGTGTCACAACCCTACGATCTACCATATCTATGGTTTAGTTTAGTCCCCGCAAGGGGGTTCTAAGCTCGTGCTCTTGAGTGCTCTTTGTGCTAGTTTGTACGTGCTTGTTCCTGGAGGTTTCACGTGCGCCCTCCCGGCCCTAGCACCCAAGGATGATGGGGCTCGACCCTGCAGTCCTTGTCATCCTTGGTCGTTTTCCACTTCGACTGTCCCCTCCACCCTTTCTTTTTCCTCTGTCTTTCCTCTCCCTTTTTCTTTGTTTTTCCGCTGAGATATGCCCTTTTAAATAGAGGCGAATCGGTTCTTCCTGAACTTAAAAAAAAAAAAAAAAAAATCTATGGTTTAGTCGTATCCATTTTTCATTTGTTATAGAAGTTATTATAATTAATTATGATTGTCTTGCATCTCACCCTCGACCCTAGATTATACATACACATTGCATATAAGAGGATTGGAACCCGTAGTTGTGCTTCTTAGTCCTTGATACCCACTCTGTCTTTAATTCGTTTCTTTTAGGTCCTCCCAAATAATGACTTAGTTATAATGTACGTATGACATAATGTGAATAACTATGACATCATAAAGTAACTTAATTCTCTTCATGTTTTCCATACCTTGAACACTGAATCACGTGTTTAGTATTTGGACATCTTCCGTATTGAATGTATGGTAAATTCTTTAATAATAATAATAAAAAAGAAAAACTTCATTCTCTATACATCATTATTTATGTTGTTTCCTACCTATTGTCTACTGATACCTATCAACCTATCAGTCCATATTTTACGCGTGTCTATATTACGCGCACAACCTATTCTGTTACATGTAAAATACGTCCATATATATTTTTTTCTTTTTTTCTTTTAAGTGCGTTCACCCCTCACAAGATATTCATAAATGCTTGGGTAAGTAAGTGGTCGAATTCGCGAATCACAGCAAAATCGAACGTTTCTAAGATAAACAACATCTTTCGCTCTGATCCAAATTTATAACATTATAATATAATGTAACATGTTATAAATGCAAAAAACTTCACTTTTTTACGTGAAGGTCAAAATATGAGAATAAAAACCCACTCTAATAGACAGAATTTAAGTTTGCTTTGGCGTTCAAATATTCGTCTACCGTGAAAAGTAAATTGGTTAGGAATAACGTTGCAAAAGAGGAACAAGCCTGTGTCTACAGCATTCCCTGTAAAAGTTGTGATTTAGTATACGTGGGAGAAACTGGAAGAAATATTGAAACCCGTATCAAAGAACACAAATATGCCTTCAGAAGTTGTAATACTAATAATGCCATTTTTTATCACGCTAGCCAAAATAATCATGCTATAGATTGGGAATCAAGTAAGGTACTTTATAAATGTAATAATTATGTCAAAAGAAAAATAATAGAATCTGTGTGTATAGAAAAAGTAGATAATTTTAATTTGTGCGAAGGTACTTATAAGTTAGACCCTTTAATGAGATTCTTGGTCAATAAATCCCTTACGGAGTCGTGGGAACATGTTCGAACCTAAGTGTGAATTTCTTAAATGTCTCTGGATTGGAATGTTTCCTTACTCGCTTTTAGTAAATGTAATAATGGAAGTAATTAATGTGGAAATAAATATATGCAGTAATTATGTCAAAACATTAGGATCTGTATGTATAGAACAAGAAGATATTTTAATTTGTGGAAATGTAGTTATAAGCTGACCCTGTAATAAAATGCCCTTCTGGTTTCGGGAGAACGATATCTAACCTAGGTGCGAATTTCTCAATAGTCTCTGGATTATTTCCTAATCGCCTTTTTTCATTCGTTTTTTGGTTTATAATTTCTGTATAATAAACAACAATGTAATAACCAATGTAATAATAAATTTATAATTTCTGTAATTAATAATTATGCAATATTAAATGTAATAAATTTAATTATAAATGTAATAATTATGTAAAAATAATAGAATCTGTATGTTTAGAACAGGAAGATAGTTTTAAAATTTGTGCGAATGTACTTAATGAAAATGCCCCTCCTGTCTCGAGAGAATGGAATCCAACCTAGGTGCGAATTTCTTAACGGTCGATCCCTGAACTGTTTTTCCCTCTTGTTTTGTTTCATTTGTGTTTCTGTATCCACCCGAGGAGGATGCCAGTGGGCGTCGAAACTGTCGTGGAAATAAACTCTGTCTATTAGAGTGGGTTTTTATTCTCGTAACATGTTATGTTGTATATAAATTATCTTGTATGTACTCATGTACTTGTGTTATGCTAATAACCATATATAATAACCATATATAATAACCATATATAATAACCATATAATATAACCATATAATATAACCATATAATATAACCATATAATATAACCATATAATATAACCATATAATATAACCATATAATATAACCATATAATATAACCATATAATATAACCATATATAAAAACACTGTAAGAATGGTAAACGACATAATGTACTTCAATGAAACTGTAATTGAATGTAATGACTTTATATATAATGTAAGAATGTACTTTAATAGAACTGTAAGGGACAATCATAAGCGAATGGGAAGTAATCCATAATCGCAATCATAATTGTAGTAAACCCAAATGAAAATGTACTCAGTCGTGTACTTCAATTGTACTTATGTACTACTATGAAATGATATCGCCTTCAGAAATGAAGATTCGGTAAAAAAAAAATAAGATTAGTTTTTATTTTTATTTATTTTTTTAAAATTTTTATTTGGAATCTTTCAAACATCTGATCATGTTTAAAAGGGGGGAAACTTAACCTTCCACTGTCTTCCCCCAACATTTAGGCTTATATTATACATGTATTGGTAAAATGAACTACACTTCATTACGGGACTCTGCTGAGGTCACTGCTACGAGCCTCCCTTGTTAGCAGCCTCACTGTGGGGAGGGGGCAGAGGCCCCTTGCCTCCTTAATTTTTTTAGATTCCGGCCTGAGCCATGGTCGAAAGAGGTCGAACCTCTACCCCTGTAAAATTCAGACCACTACCTGTAAATTTTTAAGAAGAAAATTACAGTAAGAGAAACTTTTTATTTTCCCCCTCGAGTTGGGCTATCTTCAGAGGAACTTAGTCAGTAAAGTTGATAAGTTATAAAAGAAAAGTCGATAATTTTAGTCTCAGAGAAAGTATCAGAGTATTATAGCAAGAGAAGAATCAATAACTGTCGACCCCATAAAGCGAGAGAAAAGAATTAGAATGTTATAGAAGAAATATCCGTTGCTGCCTCCTAACCAGAACCCCCCGTCGATTCCGAACTGACTCAGGGCCATAGACGGAGGGGTTAACATATATATATATATATATATATATATATATATATATATATATATATATATATATATATATATTAGGGTGTGACAGTTGCCCCAACTTTGGCCTACAATGCTGTTCAAAATTTTGGTGTTGCATATTGACAAAAAAAATACCCACGTGCAATTTTTTGAAGATTCATCCATATTCGAGTGAGCACCAGCAATTTGAAAAATAGTGATTTTGCTTATACGGCATACGCGCCTATATATGAGATTACACAACCATCATAAGGGATATTAACACAAATCATTTGCCTGTCTTAATTAAAAGCTGTTATCACTAACACAAAGTTAATCATTCTTATTCTCTCATGGTACATTAAGGGGTTTTTATCATATATTCACAAGGTATTATTTCTCTAGAGCAAGAAACCATGATTCTGTTCGGAAACAGATGATCGTTGCGCTGATTAGGAACGCGGAGTCTGTCATTTTCAACTACTTGAAGGACTTCTTGAAAGCGCTCCTCATCCCTGGCAACATTAAGAAAGTCATGGCAAAGTTTTACACCACGCTCTGCAGCCTCATTGACGACCTGAAGCTTGTCCACAACCCGTTTCATGTTCAGGTAGTCATCATGATCCGCCTATTCACTGGCTGGACTGTGGAGAAACTGATAGGGCATGCCTAAAATGGTGAAGAACCGGCTTGAGTCAGGCCCAATTAGGTCCACCAGGGCAGTGCCACTTTCTGGACAGGGGGAGATATGGCTTTCCATAGCCCCATGATTGAGCCCCACTCTCTTAGTAACTTCAGTGCCTTCATGGCAAAGAAGGGCCTTCCTCATCTCCTCTTTTGTCCTTTCTTGTACTTGGGACGAGAACAAAGCCAGTGGGGCCAACTCCTCAGTTAGGTACCAAGTGTGTCTACCGAGTGCCACACGTGCTTTGTCAACTATTGTGGGGTCATATGGGGCAAATTCAGCCAAGGTTTCGACCAATTCAAGTCATTCAGTGGCGCACTTGCTGGAACGGGGCAAACAATCCACCATGGGACATAAACAGCGACTGTGAACACAGCAAACCGTTCTAACTTGCTGATTTGACTTTTAGTCACAACCTTGGCTTTGGGAAACTGCTCTTTGATCTGGCCTGACAAAAGAACAATCTTGAGGGTATAGAGCAGTTTAGCCATCCACCTTGCTTTGTGAAGTGTGCTGGGGTAGACCATTGTGAAGTTCACTGGCTCGGATCCTTTAGTTACAAGCAGCAGACAAAGCTCTACCAGCTCCTTGTAGTCGCCACGTGTAAATGGTTGGGCTAGAGATTCACGGAAGAAGTCAGCCATCTCCTGCCTGGGCGCTCCTCAAACACCAGGCATTGCGGGGTAGTAGTAGTATTTCTTTTTTTCATTGTACGCCAGTTGAGAGAAATGGTTCTTGAACCTAGAAATGCAATTATTGGGATTATTGTATTTCGTACTAATCTATAATATTGTTTTAGGGGTATTAAGATTGATATGATTGATCATTTGCTCGGTGTTAGTATATCTTATAAGTCTAATAAAAGAAATTCCACTAAATTTGTTCATTAGATAATAATATTCCTTGTTATTTTGTAAAGCTTATGACTCACCTCTGGAAAACCATTATGTTTGGACTTGAAGAGCCCTCCACTTTCAAGCAATCCCAGCAAACACCTAGGATGACTTCGCCCACATGCCTGCGACAGGCGCACCAGAATACAGCATGCTCTAATTCCTTTTGGAGGGAGATGCAAGCAGCTGTTTTTTGTCCTGAAAAAAAAAATGTAATTGTAGTTTAAGGCCACCATTTCAGGCACGTGCTTTTTGCAGATTTCTGTTAAATCATTCACTGTATTTTGGTATTAATGTCGTGATAAATTCACGCTGATGTTTGAAATAGGTTTACCTGTATTGGATGAAGTTGTGACGAAAACCATACCAACAACATTCTGTTCACACTCCCAATCGACCAGAAGTTGTTTGGTTGCTGTGATATCAAGTCTCCTTGAACCAGGCCAGCTTTTGAGTCAAATGCGGAAGAGGTGGGACTCCAAGAAGCTTTGTGCCATTGACACCAGACACAAGAATGGGCAGGCGGTCATCAGTGCCTTTGGAATCCAGCGTGTCCATAAGTTTACCATTCCAGTGCACCAGTACTTTGTCTGATGGTTGCCATTCATCCATGATTTTTAAACTTATTTCTGACACGATGGAAGCTCGGTATCGGTGGGCCGTCCTTGCATTTAGACTCAGCTTTGATGTATCTCCACCACATGCAGATACAAGGGAGTACACAATTACACTCAGCTGGGTCGGCGAGATGTTGTTTCGAACACTGCATGAAACAAGTTCTGCCGACTTCAGAATATCATGGGGCACAAAAATTGAAACTCCCTCTTTCACTGTTCTCCGATGTTTTCTCTTTGGTTCAGCAGTGCTGGCCTCATTAATGTTATCGTCCTCATCAGAGCTAATAGGTGAATCAATATCAGCCTGTACATTCTCAGCATGATCACATTGCTCTCTCTCTTGTCGCTTCTCTTCTCGCATCTGCCTTTTCTGTCGCTTCTGAACCTTTTCTGTGAGTACTTTGTTTACCCCAGAGTAGGTACCTACTCTGTCACTTAGCATGCTTTTCATAAAGAGTATGTCAGTATCGATGGCATCTTGTTCGGCCTGAGTTTTCCCCTTTTTCGCAGCCGCCATGTCTTTCAACACTGTGTTCTTATAAAATTTCATCGTCAGGCTCAATTCTGATTTAAACTTCATAATTCCAGGATCATCAGCCCGTCTTCTATCCTCATTCTTTTTCATAAGCATCATGTAGTCTTTGTCATAGTAAGTTTTAATCACTCGGCCAATATTGTTCCTGCTTGTAATGGTCGGGACATTCGCCTTCTGGTAATGCAAAAGCACATTGTCAATAGTGGCAGATAAAGCCTGGTCCCAATGCATATCCCGAAGGTTTGCTAACAGACATAGTAAAACCTGCCTATTAGTTGGCAGTTTGCAGCCCTTTATTTCCTTTTCTTCTTCTCGGGGTACGGTGCCACAATAACATTCTGACATATCATCATCTTGCCGTGTATCCATGATTAAATTCTCTATTCACAACATCAAATCACTGTCAAGGGAAAAGAAAAGAGCATCATTAAAATTAAATGCAATAAAATAATACGTGGAAAATTTGTGGGTCAGCGTTCCAGACCTGGAAATGAAAATCTGATAAAATGTGCTATTTTCACACTTATTTATGAAGTTCATAAGCTGAAATAGCAATACTTGCTGGTACGACGGTGCTAGCTCAAACATGCACTGATCTCCAAGAAAATTTACAGGGTGTTTCCTAGATAAATACACAACACTAAAACTTTGAACAGCATTGTAGGACCATTTTTTTATTTTGGAAGGCAACGTCACACCCTAATATATATAATATATATCTAATATATATATATATATATATATTATATATATAAAGTTCATCTTATTTTTGGTTTATGGATTTTTTTATTGAATAAACAAAATTTCTAATCTGTATTTTTTTAGGAGAATAATGATTTTGTAAAATTAGTAGGAACCATAAAAGTTTATTAAACCACTAGTTAATTGTGGGTTTTAAAATTTTATGCCCTTAAGAATACATGATCTGGCCAAATATCTGGCAGTTATCCGGTATCCAGCCATTTCTTGATCCAGCTGGATTATCCAGTATCTGGCAAAAATGAAAAACTAGATATCTGGTTATCTGGCAAATTGTAATCTGGTACATCCCTATATAGAAACCTGTCATAATTGAGGATGCGTTCATGGACAAGGAAACTCTCAGGATGTAAAACTTACTTATTACAAAAAATACAGAAGAAACACAAAGTAAAGACAAAATGTACATTATATGTTAAATATAATGGACAATATATTTAGAAAAATACACAGAACTCAAAATTAAATTATCTACAAGCCCATTACAGAACAAGACTAAGTCTTTGAAGTAGAGAAGAACACATAGCTCAAGCAATTGGTAGATTCTGCAGAAGCATGAATTTTGTCATCTTATGTTCAAATGGTTCTCAGTCATTGCTGGTAAACCCAGAGCAGCAGTGATGTTGATGGCATGTTCTCCTTTATCAAAGCGATCAAGAACATCCAGTTTTGTGCTCAACAGAATTGACTTTCTGGTCTTGTTAGGAGTTTCCAACTTTCCATATTTGATGGTGATGATGAAGTGGTTCTTTTTTCAGCCATAATGCGGGTAAAGATTCTTTATCTATCCTTTACTGGGCAAAAACTGATGAGAATCCTCTCCCACACACCATTTAAGTACCATTCAGGGGGGAAGTGACATCAGGTGGAGTACAGACTCAGTGAGCGAGAATCCTCTGGGAAAATTCTTGAAACCACATGGTGGCAAAAAAAAAA